>JANHZU010002224.1:235705-255234 GCA_032468055.1 Acrochordus granulatus | reverse complement strand
ATGGGTGTGAGCTTGGGAAGACTCCGGGAGGCAGTGCAAGACAGGGGGGCCTGGCGTAATGCAGTCCATGGTGTCGCGAAGAGTCGGACACGACTGCGCGACTGAACAACAACCAGTGACAAGCATGTTATTGCTAAGAGTATAAATTATTATTGAAAATTAATATGGAAGATTAATATGTTAAATACTGATGGATAAACAGCTTGAAAAAAACAAGGGACTTTGTTTTTACATATGATAACAGCAGCAATATTTTTGTATGCACAGAGATGGAAAGACTTAAAGATTCCCACAATGAAAGAACAGATGGTGATGTTAAAGTTGTTGGCAGAGATGGCAAAATTGATTATTTTGATTAAAGAAAAAACTCTGTCTAGCTTTGTTTCAGTTTGTGAATTACTTTTGAATTTTTTGCTTGAAATCAAAAGAAATGAAACTTTAATTTTGGGATTTGATGATTAGAACTGTTTATGATTATAGAAATACTGTGTATTATTGTTAATCACAGAGTAAAAGGTTATCTCTGTGCCAAGGAAAATCATAAGTTACTCTTTTTCTACTTTTTTCTTCCTTTTCTTTTTTTGCATGCCTAACCTTATTTATTTACTTATTTATTAAATCTGTATGCTATCCATATCACTATTACGCACATCTGGGCAATGTACAATTCCAAAATCTTGTTTTTTCCTGACATTTTCTTTTCTATTTCTTTTCCTGTTTTCTTATATTTTATTTTTTTTGCTGAAACTTAATAAAAGTTTTCAAAAAGAGAGAGAGAATTCTTTATTTGTGTTTTATGGCTTGCAGGTGGTATATCAAACAATTGTAAAAATAAATGAGGAATTATGACTTATCACCTGAAGGAGAGTGGTATTCTAGGGAAAATTGTACTTATTTATACTTAATGTTGAAACTGCTGACTCCTTAGCTACTTTGTCATCCTTTACATTTGATACTAACACTTCAAAAGCCTCAGTCATATTGCATATGACCTGGATACCTTGTCCTTCATGCTCTTTATCAAGTCTTATCTGTAAGGCCTTTTGGCTTGTTGTTCTGTTGCATACCAGACATGAATGTCACAACAACATCTGCAGAGTTATCTAAGATAATATTTTCTTTTATCAAGTATTTTACAGGGAACTGTTATCTTGCTGCAGCAAGAATCTATACTCTTGTTAAAATCTTAGTGCTGTATACTATTGCTCCTTAGGCATGAGGGATATCTCATACGTTGTACAAATTTTTTAAGATTAATTCATAATGTATTTGCAGGACACAAATTGGTCTCATCTTAATAAAAAAGTGTTTTAGACCATTTTAAAAGCAAAATAGCTTTATCACCTCTGTCTCTCTCATCTGTGTAGGAGAGCTAAATCTTTATCAGTAATTAGTGAGCACGGATTAATTGCAGTGGCCTGGTTCACAGAACGTACCTGACTGAGTGGCTAGGGGTAGGAGTTTGTTGTGTAAACCAACAACTCTGTAATATGACAAGAGAGGAGCAGTTTTAATATTAGCAGGTTTTATTCTTAGAAGTTAAGCTTCCTGCTTGAAGAAAAGAATAGACACACAATTGATAAGTTTTTTTAAAAAATAATTGTAATGAGCAGTAAGATTAATTAATAATGTTAGTATTTGTAGAATATATATTGGTCACATTTTAATAAATTTTAGACCATTTTAAAAACAAGATAGCTTTATCCATCATCTGTCTCTATCTCTATCTATCTCTATCTGTCTATCATCTATCTATGTATAAAGGATGTTCACAGAACATAACCTGACTGAGTCACTAGAGGTAGGAATTTGTTGTGTAAACCAACAAACCCATAATATGACAAGATAGGAGCAGTTTTAATATTAGCAGTGCATTTGTGAATCAATCTTCTCCTCAATCAGTTACAGTATGCAACCCTCGAATCCCAACGAACCCCATTGAATGTTACAATTCCTGCTTACTCAGACTTCCAACAAAGGGAATGAAAAAGCACAAGATTCCAGTCTCGATCTTCCTACTGTTAAGCACATTGCAGTTAACTGGATCTACCAAACAGATATCAAAATGAAACAAAACAAAATAGGAAACTAATGGAGTTTGCCAATACATGATGATGACAACTGGGAATTCAGTTGCTAAGTGATGTGATTGTAAAGTGTCATATCATGTGAATTGCCACTTAGAAACAAAAATTCCAGCATCTGTTTGCCATTATTAAGCAAATCACTATGGATCATTAAGTGAGGAAGTGATTGCCATTTGTGACCCTCTGCCAGCTTCCCCTTTTTTCATTTGTAGCAAGCTGGCAAGAAGGTTGCAAATGGCAAGCACATGAACTGTGATAGCTATAAATACAAGGAGCACCCATAAATACCACTCATTCAGCACCATCAGACATTTGAAGAGTCACTGAATGAGTGGTCATTAAATGAGGACCACTATGGTAACCCCAAGACAAAAAAAGCAAATATTAATTTAAAGGTTTAGATCAAATGCATAATAAAATGTAAGAAATGTACTATTGCTATCTGCAAACTGAAAGGTTCTTGCCTGTTTCTATATTCAGAACTTTTTCAGTTTAGATTCATTATGATAAGGATAGGTAAGCTGATTTCCCTAGAAAATATTCTTGAGCAAAGTTCCCTCAATCGTTTGCTCATGAATATGGAAGTCCAAATCATCTGAAAGTACCAGATAGCTTGTGCAAATAGTCCTTGCTTAATGACCCTAACTAGGATCAGGATTTCTATGCTAAGTGAACCAGTTCTTAGGCAAAACATCATCTGACTGCATTGCTTGGCGACAGCAGTTCCAGTAGTCCTGTTTGAAGTCATTCGGCGAGGATCGCACCATCACTAGGTGAAGACTTCATCTTTTCCTGCCCTGCTGTGCTCACGTCTGCTTCAGCTTTCCCAACTCGCTTGTCTCTCCCCATCTCTGCTCTTTTGGCTGTCCTGCACTCTACCACTGCTGCCTACCTCAAATACCACCTACTGACCTTTCCTGTCCTCTTTAACCTGCTGCTGGTGAGGCATGCCTGGCTGAGGCAGCTGCTAGCTCTTTGTGAGGCTGTGCAAGGCCTCTGCAACACCATGCCAGGCCTCCCCAAGGCCTTGTGAGGTCTCCATGACAGCATGCAAGGCCTCTCTGTGGCAGTGTCTCGCTGAGGCAGCTGCTGGCCCTTTACAAAGCCTTGTTGAGGCCCTGCAGGGTAGAGCCTGGCCAAGGCAACCACTGGTTCTTTACAAGGCCTTCACAAGAGTGTGAGGCCTCCCTGAAGTCTCGCAGTGTCATGTGAGGCCTCGCACAGCTTTGGCAAGGCCTTGTAAGGCCATGCAAAGGAGATAGGAAAATGGGGAGAGTTGAAGTGCAGTTGTAAATGTGAGGTGGGTTGCCAATGCCCCAAAGTTTGATCATGTGTCCACTGCAACAGCTATAATTTGTGGACCAGTTGTAACTACCATTCATTCAGTGCCATCATAACTTTGAACAGTCACTGAGCAAATGGTTGTGAAGCAAGAACTTCCTGTACCCAGCTTATGGGAATGATTTGACTCACCCTCCATCTTCCCTGTCACACACACACACACAGCCCATCCCCCTCCTGCCAATCTCTTCTCCCCCTCTCATAGCATGTAGGCAGATAATAAAAAAGCATTTCCGAATCACCCAGGAAGGCCCCAAAGAATGAGATTACCAAAAGAAAAGGCAAAAGATCATTTTGCCCTCAGGCTTGTGGCAGCGGATCCACTCGATCCAACAGGGGCCGCCACAATAGCCGGCCAAGTAGCTGCTGATTGCCACGAATCTGCCTCATACTGTAGCTGCTCGAGGGGCCCAGCAAGGCAGTCAGTTGATGTTCATAGCAGCCCACCACTCCCAGGAAAAACCAAACAAAAAACCTACTAACTGTACAGAATCTCAACAGAATAAAACCTCAAGGCTATGCAGAGAATTCTGTCACATAAACCGAGGGACCGTAAAGAATCATCACCTCAAATCACAATCTACCCCTTGCCATTTGTCTTTGTCGGTCCACCTTCTGAGAGCTTACTCTGTCCTGCTGTCAGGATAAACTCCTCCTCTTCAAGCAGCCATCTTCGCGTCGTTATTCTCTGCCCAGCTTGGGCTGGACCTCTAGGGCCCCAAAATCTTCTAATGTGGAAGAATAGGGGGACTATTTTCCATTCTGGAGCTTACATATATTGGGTTCTTCCCGAACAACTGGCCGTCTGTTCTTGCTATTGTGTTTATTTATGTTGATTTAGTCATGACAGATCCTTTTTAATTAAAGCATAAAATTATGTTTTTCTGCAATGCTTTTATTTTTATGTTCAAAGTTTTATAACTAATTGCCAAGAACATCACTTCTGACCTAACTAAAGATTATCTCTTGAGACTGGAGTCTATTTTAATTATCCCTACTGGGCCAAGGTGTTATTATGTATACATATCCTGATTTTTTTCCATGAATATTTTCATTCTCTCTAATGTTAATATTTGCTAAAGAAAAAAATCTGCAGAGACATTTTGCATGATCACATCACACCATATAAACCATACATGAACAAGACAAGGGAACATGGAATTGATGGAATGCTACTATAGTCGTGGAGCTAATGAGAAGGGGTATATGAAACACATGAGGATACTATGGATGGACAGAAGACCTGCATCCACACTAACCAAGAAACAGTTGGTTACCCAACACTTCAACATAACAAAGAAGAAACTGCTCTTACAACCTGAGATCGACCAACTACATATTCCATTCCAGATGCAAGGAGACCCAAAAGAACAATTGGTCATGCAGCTGAAGCTGGAATGTCACTGCCAACCCCTCTGTTACAGAGCACAGCAGCTGATATGAGATCATGGCTAAACTAGCTTCAGTCAACCCTTGAGACTGAGGCTCAGTGAAGACGTCTGCTAGAAGATGCCAATAGAGCCCTCATGACAATGCCTACTACAGCCATAAGTCAAACCAATTAACTGGTATATGGTACAACTGCTGTAATCCTGGAGATGCTTGACTACATGATCAAGAAGAGCAGTACATAACACAGAGACAGAGAAAAAAAAATGAGGTTACAGGCCAAGATCAAGGCAACTTGGAGAGAGGTAAGTCAGCTAGTGGAATTACAGAAGGGCATGAAGATTATGATTTGGCTACTGAAAAAAATACAAGGGCCTGATTCCATCTGAAGATGGGCTGGACCAAAAGACAGTACTCATTGCAGCACAAGAACAGGCACTAAATACCAGATCCTTAGAAGCAGGGGTAAACCACACTAGACAGGACCCAAGATGCAGAGAGGCCTCAAAGACAGTCCAACACACAGTGGCAGTGTGAAGATGCAGGCAGGAACAGGATACACTGAATGGCACAACCAAATAGTAACAATGTGTACTAGAGCATCTGCAAAGTGTATGGACTAGACCTTCCTAAGTCCAAATGGGATATTCCATGGAAGATCATGGAGAATAACAAGGCTAAGATTCTGTAGGATATCCAGATCTAGACAGACAGGCAAGAACTGGCCAATCAACAGATATCGTGGTAGTAGACAAGAATCAGAAGACAGCAATGATGATAGATGTAGCAGTGCCAAGTGACAACAACATCAGGAAGAAGGAATACGAGAAAGTAAGAAGTACCAGGGCCTGAAGATGGAACCAGAAAGATTCTGGAAAGAAAAGGCCAAAGTGGTCCCTGGGGGAATAGGAGCAATCAGGACTGTGACTCCTAAGCTGGGAGAGTGTCTCCAGAACCCAGGAGCAACAGCAGAACTCTCTATCCAGAAGAGCGCAGTGCTAGGAACGGCTAAAACAATGCACAAAGCCTTCATATTCCCAGGCCTCTGGTAAAGGACCTGAGACTTAGGAAGACATAAATCACCCATAAGGATGAGAAGGGATTTTTTTCATTTTTTCCCCATATATATTTTGATTCCCTCAAATGTTAATATTTGCCAAATAAAAGAAACTGCATGACATTTGTGCCATCCCCAGAGTGAACATACAGTTCCCTTATTCTATTATAAATGTCTATAAGAACAAGGATTTGACCAGAAGATGGCTGGAAGGAGCTCTGAAATATATTGGCAGATTGCCATCTAAAGTGTTTATGCTGGATATATTAGATCAGCTTTTACCTTGCTGCAAACAATAAACCATGGCTGGCAAAGATTTAGCTAAAAATTTAAAGAATTCTAGCCAGTTCCTAGAGCAGCTTGATTCACATTTCCACTGAGATATAATTGAACTAGAACAGTTTAATCCAAAACATATTCGATATATAACTTAGGCTAGAAGTATTATTTTATTCTGGATATATTAACAAGACCTTCCTTTCATTTGCATCTTCATATCTTTTAATGTCTCTTCAACTAATACAGTATTTAGAAAAAAATAAAGGTTGCTATCGATAACAGAGTCTGATATTAAGTCTGGCATCTAAAATGCAACCATCATATAAAACTCTTTCATCTGATAGCACATGTGGCTCTTATTGTACATATCAGTGCTGACTTATGACAATAAAAAGTGCCCATAAAAATAATACATATATGTATATATTGTATGTTCATGTGTTGTGTATATAATGCATATCTCTACAACAGTCAAAAGTCACATTTTGGTCTATGAATGGTAAACTGACTTCAAACACAAGGAGGATGAGAAAGCAAAATAGCCAAATTTAATTTAATTTTTCAGTTTAATCAATTAAAGTTAACATGAGTAAGTCACATGTATGATTATGAGTAACTTTTAGTAGAATCCTGGGGATGAAGCCAAGAATTTGGAAGACTGAAGGTCTTCTGACCTCCAATTGTTCAATAAAAATGACCCTGTTACTCCAAGTAACAGCTTTGACTTTTGTTCAAATAATAATAAGCTAGTTAAGCTTTTCAGTGGAATAGGAAGCTTCTGTGTGCTTAGTATCAGTAAAGTGGAAAAGGCTGCATGAATGTATATAGTCCATACAAATTATTGCTTAAATGATCCAGGGTAAAAATACGTTGATAACATTTGGCCATGTTTCCACTCCATCTGAATCAGGAGAGATTGTATAATGTCTGGAAACAACAGTAAACTGGATAAATAAGCTGAAGATAAATCTGGAGTCAAGAAGTGCTGTTGATACATGATTCTGAAGCTTGGGAGTTAAGCAGATGGAGGAGGTGTCATTGCATCTCAAGATGGAAACAAAGTTCACAGAGTTTTGATGGGAGCAAAACAGAATATATACATCTCATTCTGGGTGGGATCAGACTCTTTCTGAATTAAACAAACAAACTGGACAGAGTAGAAGTGGTTTAATTTACTTTAGCATATAAATGTGATGAGATTCCTTCTCCTTATAGCGAGATTAAGGCCAACTGATGTCTTAAGCACAGCCCAACAACGGTGCCCTTCCGTCGATGTCTTGCTTAATTGACAAGACATTAAGACTCATTAAGTGCTGAAAATTAAACCTGGGTATGGCAATGAAATAGTTAAAGACATGATAGCTAGGGGGGAAACCCTGTGGTGTTCCCCTTCCCACAGTTCCTTAATCACAAGCTTATTTCCCTTAACGGCCAATCTAGGACTGCTCCTCCTATTCCAATACTGAAAGAGACTGATCCACTTAAGTCGGCATCAAAGATTTTCTTTTCCCTCTAGAATTTCCTGCAACTGTCATATGTTTAGTCCAACCTGCATGATGATTGCAGGAAACCCTTGAAGAAAAATAAAAGGCTAGGACTTTTTAAATGCACCAGGATTTTCTCATTAATTGTTACAAATCTAATGGCCAGCTGAAGATATATTTGTCTAACATTCTTGTTTGAATCTGTATTTTTTTAGTATCATTTAAAAATATATTAATATATAGGCAACATTATTGTTTTATTTTTCATCTTTTGCTCTGGGATCATTTTGAAAATAAAAAATGAAACAAACATTACAAATTAAAAATGAAACCTGAGTTGGAGTGAACATTTTTAATTCCTTTTGGTGATCCAAAAGAAGAGAGTTTAAATGTATATAAAACTCTTTATTTCTAACATAGTTGAAAGATAATATAGTTACTCCCCTAAAAGAACTTCTGCTTCTACAAAATTCCCTTTCTTTTATTACATTAAAGATCATATAGTAGTGACTTTTTGTAATAGGAATTAAAAACACTACAAAGTATAAATGATTTACATTTTGCAAACTTTTGATTGGAAGTCGGGTTCCAAAATAATCGTATTTCCTGTTGTGTCTGTACTGTACCATGACAGAGATGCTAGATCTGATTTCATGGCAGACTACCAACATCAACTCAACACATATATTTTTCCAGCCAAATAGATGGCTAACTCACCTAGCACTGAGTACATTGAGTTCTTGACCTTATAAAAATGCGTCAGAATAGTTAATTTAACATATGGAAGTAATATGGCCACATTACTTAAACCTCTTTTTCAGTCTTCTATGTCTGGACAAATTATTAATTGCCTAACCTGACAGCTAATGTATTTAGCAAAAACTAAAAATTTAAGTAAGAGATTGAATTAAATTGTGTTTTTCTCCCAATGACAATATACACATGTGTGTATGTGTGTTTAAAAAAATACTAACTAAAAATCAGTACTGTACTCTAACTGTCTATCCTTAAATCTGCCTCAAATTATCTTTGGCATTACATTACATACAATTCTTTTTCAGACAGTCACACTCAACAAATGCCTGTTTTAACTTCTTTGGCATTTCTTCAAAAAAAATACATGCTTCACTTCTTTGAGCAGAAGTAGATTACAGAATTAGATTACAGACATTTCCAAAGGGCAGAGCAACGCCGAGATGAGATATGAACTGCTGCATTTAAGCTTATGGTAGTGTAACAGGAAACAGTCTTCCCCAGGAACATCAAAAGGAAAACAGATTCAACAGAAGAGAAGGCAACAAAATATACTTTCATGAGTTCTGCAACAACACTGTTGCCATTCACTAATGACAAATGAACCAATAACATTCCCACATAAACCATATATGATAGCATCATTCAACTAATCCCATGATGAAGTCACCCACTTGACATCCACAACAATTTTTTCAAGTACATCTAATATCATAGCTCAGAAGTTAGAAAGTCAGAAATTATCACCATTAGCCACAAACATCAGGACTAACTGGTTATGTATGGTAATATTCTAGTGTAGCATTTCTTAACCTTTTTGTTTGAGGATCTGATGAAACTACAGAGCTCTTCTCAGACAAAAATGTATTTAAATGTGTAAAATTAAATAAAAAGATATAGATTGTTTAGAAAGGAAACCAATTATGCTCAAATATATTATAGTATAGGTAGTTAATTTATGACCATAACTGAACCAGAAATTGTGGTCTTAAGTCATGCCGGCCATTAAGTGTGTCACCATGCCTGATTTTATGCCCTTTTTTGTGGCAAACCCCATTGTCCTGGAAACTGGAAGTAAATGACACTTCCTTTATGGCAAATAGTGTTGTAAATCATGATTATATGACCACAGGATGCTGCAAATGGCCATCAATACGGGCCAGATGCTGACTGCCCAAAATATGATCATGTGACCCTGGAAGGTCACTTCGAATCCTGGTCATAACTACCTTGGGGAAATCCATCTTAACTTCAAACCGTTGCTAAGTGACCAGTTGTAAGCCAAGGACTATCTGTAATGTAAATGAAAGTAACATAATCTTAGTTCAGAGACCTTCAGAAATGTAGGTTAAGAATTCCTGATATAGATCCAGCTATTCTTTCCCCAGTCAATACACTCACTTATGTATATCACCAACATGCAACACAACACAGAATGGCTGAATATCTTGCAGTGACTGCTTTTATAGTCCTCAAAATGTCCACAAAGGAGATTCCCTCCAAACTTCTCTCCCTCCCTGCATTTTTTCCCTCCCTGCCTTTCCTCCCTCCCTTTCTCCCTTCCTCTCTCTCTTTCTCTCTCTCCCTAGAATTCCTGCCAGCTTCTCCATTTACTTTGCTTGTGGGAAGCTTACAGGGAGAATGTCAGAGAGGAAGCCAGCAGGAAATTGCAAGTCCAAGGCCAGCAGGCAGGTAAGTAGTTGCTGCTGTGTGGGAAAGGGTGCAAGGGTATGCACAGGAATATGGGTCAGGAATGGTATGTGGAGGTGCATGAAAGGTGCTGCATGGGTAGGGAAGAGTGTGTCGGTGTTTGCCAAAAATGCTCTATGCAGGTCAGGAGGAATACAAATGGCTAGTGTAGGTCAGGAAGGGGACCTAGTGGTGTGTGAGAATGCTATGAGGTCGGGGAGGGCACATGGGGGGCAGCATGGAGTTCATGAGGTGTATAAGAGATGCTGCATAGATCAAGTAGAGCAAGTAGATGGGGTGGCATGTGTAAAGAGGAATGCATGGGTACTGCAGAGGTGTGTGAGAGGTGCTTTGCTGGGTTGGGAAGGATGCCTGAAGGTGCCCAAGAGGTACCATGCAGGTCAAGATGGCATGTGGGAAGGCAGCACCAGTCAGGAAGGATGTGTGGGGGTACTCAAGAGGTGCCACATGAATCGTGGAAGGCACACAGGGAGTGGTTCAAGTTGGGGAAGATACACGGGGAGCTGGCATGGGTTGGGAAGGTTGCCTGGTTGTTCTTTCTTCCCTTTTCCTCCTTTCCTCTTTTCTGCCTTTCCTTCCCTTCTCTTCCCTTCCCTTCCATTTCCAGCAAGGAGGTATAAGTGGCTATTGCTGGGTGGGGAGAGAAAGAAGGATTGCAAGTCTGGATAAGAAACTGCCACAGAATATTGAAAATGAAGATTATGTGACTATGACAGCAGCCCCCAATGCAGCAAAGCCAGTAGCACTAAAGCAGCCACTGATGCAACTAGTAGCACTGAAGCAGCCCCATATTTCATTCCCTTGGGAATCACGGGGACACATTCTGTAAGTTAATCTATTTAAGGTAGCTTAGCACAAAAATGATTGCTTTATGATGCATCATTTCACCCAGTTAAATGTCATGATAACAGGAATTTTAGTACTTTATAGATAATTCCTGCTACTCCAGGAAAACTGTATAAATTATCTATTAGATTCAGCTGACCAGGATGTAATTTCAGGCAGATGAAATATTGGGAATACTTCAATCTTACTGAAGAAACTGAGGTAATATTCTAGAAAAGTCCTACAAAAATGGGCTCTCTGGAACTCCCACCTTAGTTTTTTCATTAATGTTCATTCCGTATAGCCATGTGGAAAGTATAACTATAAGAGAGAAAGATTTAGGCAAGATTTTTCTGAATCAGCTGATGGTGGTGCTGATTCTGATCATATCACTATGGATATTTATAGTATATCATTTGATTCTCCTCTGGAGGGGAAAATTAATTAGAATTCTCCCAATTCCAAATAAACAAATCTCAGCTTCAGACAATTTCAGCTACCATCTTGTAATCTTATCAATCTTAGCATAGCCTTGTTACTCCTGGAAAACCCACAGCTGCAACCTGTGCATTATTTTATACCTTAACTGTCAGTGGCTACTATTTCTATAACTCAATAACTCTCAAATAATCAGAACAGATTTAGTAACTGCTCTAAATGATTTCAGGATAGCTACGAGAAACAAGAATCTTAAAGTGGGAATATTCTTTTCTTTTGTTATTGTCCATATGCTTTATAAATTCCTGCAGTACTACAAGCTATGGTACGATAGAGGAAGTGGAGAGAATACTCAAAACAAAAGTGAGAGAATGTATATAAAATTGTATTTTAACCCAAGAAAGAAAAAAAATTGCAACACTTTACTTCATATATTATTGATTGCCTGCCTTTCTTTTTGCTTTTCAAAGGAGGCATCCAATATGCCCTTTTCAAAACCAAATTAAATTATACTTCTTGGCAACTGTTCATAGAAAAAAGCCAAATAGACTGGTAAATAAGATGAAGCAGAAAACAAAAGTAACACAACTGGAAAAAATGTTGCATCTCCATTTGAACAATGTGAAGTAATGTTTTTCCTATTTTATACAAAGTAAGATGTCTCGGTATCTGAATCAGAAGTTAACAAACATCCATTCTTTCAATTATTCTAATCACATTGAATTCTTTTTCAATCAGGGGTAGAAATCACTATAAATTTTGATTCCTCTTTTAGATGTCCACAGTTCATGCAGTAAAAGCACATTGTGGTTAATCTTAATAATAATTAATGGAAACTTTAGATTGCCAATGATAAAGCTAACCTGTTTTCACCAGCCATAGTTAACAGCAGCCACAGTTTGGATTTGGGTGATACAGAAATCCCAAAACAAAACAGATTCTTCCAATTTCTTGCTGTGCTTGTGCAAGGAGAGGAACAGACCACATGAGGCCTCTCCCAAATTTATAGTTGCAAGAGTACCTCCAACCATGCCAGTAAAATGCAGTGGCCAAATCTCCTATTTTCCTATATATGGGGGTTGTGGATTTATGTTATGTTTTTGCATAAAAAAGATACAAAGCACTACATATACCTTCTACAAAGAAGGCAAGTAAGACATGCTTTAAGATTCTCCAGCTTGACATGCTTTTTTTGCTCTTTACAAAGTCTAGTCACTATTCCTTCAAAAAACAAAAAGAATTATAGACCCCAAAACATACATTTAAAAAAATATGTGAAGCTCCCAGGCTAGTGAGTTACCTCCTTCTGCTTTAAATGATAGCTTGATATTACAACCATATAAATGTAATCCTTATTCATTATATATTAGTAGGAGAAATGTGAAAGATATAAATAGAGTCAAGTCATAACTGAAAATCCTTTAAGATGGATTTCACCAACAAAATAATAAAAACATAACTTGAGAACCATAAAAGAAGATATATATCCAAAGGCTGATTCTAAAAATGATGAAATGTGGTTAAATCTAAATCACATATCCAGAAAGATGACAACTCTGCCAAGCTACCTGCTAAACTAAATTAAAACATATGATTAAGCATAAGATAAAACATCATTATAAATGAAGGAAACGGCATACTGACTTGATGAAAAGTATATTCAATCCTCCTATATTGCCAATGTCTGATGTAACAATAATTTATTATTTATTAAATTTATATGCCGCCAAAATCCGAAGACTCTCGGCAGCTAACAATAAAAAAAACCAATATATTAAAAACATTTTAAATAAAAATAAATCCCCCATTAAAACAAAAAATAAAAAACCCGGCAGACTAGTGAGGTGGGCTAAAATATTTCAAATATAAAAAGGGGGGTGAGGATGGCTAGGAACGTTGAATGTAAGATCTATGAATCAAGGTAAGCTGGATGTGGTCAAACATGAAATGCCAAGATTGAACATCAACATCTTGGGAATAGTAAACTGAAATGGACAGGAATGGGCAAATTTTTAATTCATCTTTAATTCAGATGACCACTATATCTACAACCTGTGGACAAGAATCCCTAAGAAAAAATGGAGTAGCCCGATTGGTAAATAAAAGATTGGGAAGAGCAATACTGGGCTACAATCTCAAAAACAACAGAATGATCTTGGATGAAATCCAAGGCAAACCATTCAACATAACAGCAATCCAAATCTATGCGTAACCATTGATGATGAAGAAGCTGAAGTTGACCAGTTCTATGAAAGTCTACAATGCCCTCTGGAACTAACACCAAAAAATGATGTCCTTCTCATCATAGGGGATTCGAATGCTAAAGTAGGAAGTTAAAAAATAACCGGAATAACAGGCAAGTTTGGCCTTGGAGTACAAAATGAAGGAGGGCAAAGGCTAATAGAATTTTCTTAAGAGAACACTCTGGTCATAACAAACACTCTTTTCCAACAACCTAAGAGATGACTCTACACATAGACATCACCAGATGGGCAACACTGAAATCAGATTGAATATATTCATTGAAGCTAAGGTCAGTAAAAACAAGACTTGGAGCTGACTGTGGCTCAAATTGTGAGCTTCTTATTACAAAATTCAGACATAAATTGAACAAAGTGGGGAAAACCACTGGGCCATTCAGGCATGATCTCAATCATATCCCTTATGAATATTCAGTGGAAGTGCGAAATATATTTAAGGGATTAGATATGGTAGACAGAGTGCCTGAAGAACTATGGATGGAGGTCTGTAGCATTGTATGGGAGGTAGATACTAAAATAATCCCAAAGAAAAATAAATGCAAGAAACCAAAGTGGCTTTCTGATAAGGCTTTACAAATAGCTGAGGAAAGAAGGAAAGCAAAAGGCAAGGGAGAAAGAGAAAGATATACTCAACTGAATGCAGATTTCCAGAGAATCGCAAGGAGAGATAAGAAGCCTTCTTAAATGACCAATGCAAAGAAATAAACAATAGATCTCTTCAAGAACATTGAAGATATCAAGGGAATGTTTTGTGCAAAAATGGGCATGATAAAGGACAAAAACGATAGGGACCTAACAGAAGCAGAAAAGATTAAGAAGTGTCAAGACTACACAAGAAAGGACATTTAGATCTACACAAGAAAGATCTAAATGTCCCTGATAACCATGATGGTGTAACCATTGACAGAGCCAGACATCCTGGAGTGTGAACTCAAGCGGGCCTTAGGAAGCATTGCTAACAAGAAAGCTATTGGAGGTGATGATATTCCAGCCAAATTATTTAAAATCCTAAAAGATGCTGTTGTGCTGCACTCAATATGCCAGCAAATTTGGAAATTTCATCAGGGGCCACAGGATTGAAAAAGGTCAGTTTATGTTCCAATCCCAAAGAAGGGCAATGCCAAAGAATG
The DNA here is from genome assembly GCA_032468055.1 of Acrochordus granulatus. Taxonomy (NCBI): domain Eukaryota; kingdom Metazoa; phylum Chordata; class Lepidosauria; order Squamata; family Acrochordidae; genus Acrochordus; species Acrochordus granulatus. Next base: position 240,480 of record JANHZU010002224.1, on the reverse strand, counting down.
TTCAAACTATTGTACAATTGTACACACTAGCAAGGTTATGTTCAAAATACTGTAAGCTAGGCTTCAGCAGTATGTGAACCATGAACTACCAGAAGTACAAGCTGTGTTTCGGATAGGCAGAGGAACTAGAGATCAAATTGTTTACATTTGCTGATCATGGAGAAAGCAAGTGAGTTCCAGAAAAGCATCTATTTCTGCTTCATTGACTACCTAAAGAATTTTGGTGCAATCTTGAAAAACTGCTTCCTTTATAGTGAAGAGAAATATAGGAAAATAAATTTTATTTATTTATCAAATTTAGAAATCTCACAGAGCAACTCTTGGCAGAATACAATTACAACATAAAAATGGCATATAAATATTATATTAGGAGGCAATTCAAACAGGAATAGAAGAACTACAATTCAAAGTTTAAAAGGCAGGAGGCAGATCTTCATATCCTAACAGCTAACAACTCTATGGCTGCATGCACCTCTGTAAACCCTAAGCAAGTCAGCAAAGGTAGATCTTCAAATATTTCCAAAAGTCCAGGATACTGGAGGTCTGTCTCACTACTTTGGGGTGGTGGTGAGAATGTTCCAAAGGGTGGGGACAGTGGCAGAGAAGGATCTTTTCCTGGATTCTGCCAGTCAATATTCTTTAACTGATTGGGTCTGCAACATGCCTTCCCTGCATGACTGGGTGGAAAAGGCTAAGTTAATGGGATGCAAATAATTCTATGTAGGGCTTTAAAAGTCATAACCAACACTTTGAATTGGGCCTGGAAGCAAACCAGTACCTAATGCAGCTCAAATAGCAGAGGTATGACATGTACTGTGTAGATTGGATTCACCATGGCTCCATTCTGTAGCTGCTGAAACTTCTGGATACTTTTCAAGAGTACTCCCATGTAGAGCTTATTGCAATAGTCCAGATGGAAGATGACCAGGATGTGAGTGACTGAGTAAAGAGCCTCCCTATCTAAGAAAGGGGATAGCAACATGAAGTTGAACAAAGGCCCTCCTAACTATAACTGCCACCTGTGATTTAAGCAGGAGCCATGAGTTCAAGAGGACACCCAGGTTATGCACCGGATCTGTCTGGGGTAGTGTAACCCCATTCAGGATCTAAGACAAACTCCTGGATGCAGAGGGTCCACCCATCCACAGCCATCTTACCAGGATTAAGCTGAAGTCTGTTGTTCCCCATCCAGACCCCCACATCCTCCAGGCACTGTGAGAAAATGTGCACAGAATCACTTACCCCACCCAGGATGGAGATATATAACTGGATATTATCATCTCATGGTGATGGATGATTTCACCCAGCAGTTTCATGTAGATGTTAAAGAGGAGCAGAGAGAGCACCAAGCCCTGCAGCATCTCACAAAGCAGATGTTTGGATCATGAACTGGATCTCTTTTTCCCTATCAATATTGATTGTGACTGTCCTCAGTGGAAGGAGACGAACCAGCACAAAACTGTGCCTCCCTAAATCAGCCCAAAAGGATCCCATGGTTATGGAACTGAAAACCAACAATGGTCAAGAAGAGCAAGGATGGATACACCACTTCCATCCCAATCTTGCCAGAGATCATCTAAAAGTGAGATTAATGTTGTTTCTGTCCCATATCCAGGCCTGAAACGAGTGAAAAGAGTCCGGATAATCTATTTCATGCAAGATCCTCTGGAGTTGCAATACCACTGCATTTTCAACCACCTTCCCTAAAAAAGGAGGGGAGAGACTGGATGAAAATTGTCCAAAAACATGGATTCCAGCAATGGTTTCTTGAGGAGGGGGCACACCAGATAAAATTGTTTATCATGTAGAATGTACTACTATATAGAATGTACTGTCATGTTTTACTGCTTCCAGTAAAAATAAAAGTTTTAAAATAAAATAGAAACAGAGGTGGGGCGTTCACAGCCATTAGACTCCATAAATATGTAGTGTTTCTGTTAAAATCTGAATTTAAAACTAGGCTAAACATTCTTTTACTTAAATCTCTTTGTGTAATCACATCCCACTAAGCAAAGTTCATAGTCTGGAAAGATGATAAAAACATACTTTGGCTAGGATGTTCATTTTTAAATCTTATCTAGGTCAGGGTGTCCTTGAATATAACAAGACTCATGTGGGCCAAAAAGTAATTTAATATTCAGTAACATTAAATCAACTTATCTTAAAGGAGTTTGTTTTAATACATTTATTATAATTTAAATTTTAAAAAAACAGCTAATGTTATTATAATGTTATTTGGAAAATAAATGAACATTGGTGCTTATCTGTGTTAAAACTGCCAGCCTACCATATCAGAAATGTATGATATAAATCATAAACCCAAATTAATTCAGTTTCAGAAGACAACTTATGGCTACATTTCAAAAATAATTATGTTTTCTTAAAGGATCTTATTCAGTCCTTCATGAGAAGCAACATTTTGTTGTGATACTTATATTATGAAAATGGAAAACGGTGAGAAATGAAAACTGTTTTCATCTCTCTCTTTGAAAAAAAGGCATTTTGTAAATATAATAAATACTTAAGAAGTGGAAATGAAAATAGCATCAAATGATTTCACCAGGTGAAATGCTGAATTCCAACCATATAGAATCTAAAAGTCTGAATCCAAGTATAATCTTAATTTGAGTTTTTCAATGTCCATTTATATTTTCTTTTAGTTTTTGATCCCTATTTAGAGATATGCATTCAGTGAGATAATCTTGGACCTTTATTTAGAAGAACTAGCTTTAAAAGGGCTTTCTGAGCCCAATAGAGTTGGTAGTTTCCTTTTTCAGTTTTGGAATCCTCCATTGAAAGCAATGTGGGGAAGGAAGTTCATTTAGCTACAAGTCAGCTGAGACAGTAGAAAGCATCTTAGTGCTAGATGAGTGGTTGATGGTTTCCTCTTGCCATTGTTTAAACATTATGAATGCAAAAGATTTATAATAAGTATATTTTGGAGGTATTTAAACGTTTTACATTTTATCTATTTGCCACTTCATTTGAAACTAACAGATTCGATGGATTAGTGATTCCTCTCACCATTTTAATAAGGAATCTTAACCTTTTGTGTCTATTAAAAAGAATAATCATAGCATACTAATATTTTTTCAAGTATTTTAAAGCCCAAACCTGTCATATTACTTTATGCAGACCAGTGGCTGTATTGCATATTTATGAAACACTAAAACCTGGCCTTGTAAGATCCAGAAAGGAAGAGAACTAGTAATGGCCCCACAGTGAAAGCATTATTCTTCCACAGCCTGGCGGTAGTAACAAAACCAAAAAAGGTAACTTGAAACTCTGTAGAGAATGGCACAAATCAAGCTTTCATTTAAAAAAAACAACAGTAAAAATCCAGGGCTCTCCTGCCTGGGCTTTTTATTGTTGCAGCTGCAGAGCATTCTTAAAACTCTCTGACTGCTAAATGAGGGACAAAGAACAACGCCAAAAGAATGTGCAAAGTTTCAATTGCACAGCCTTGACACAACCTAAACAAGGGCAGCCCAAGGTTTGGCACCGAGCAGAAAGAGAAAGTCTACAACAATGTTTATTTGTTGAAATAACCTATTCCAACATCACCACTCTCTCCATAGTCACCTCAGGAGGAAACGGAGCATCTGACTCTCTATACCACTAAAAAGACAAAAGCACATTCAAAATCAAATGGAAACAGTCCACTATACATTTTTTATAGCTTTGCCTGACAGCTTTCCTCCCTCCCTCAATATGAAAGCAGCATCTCATTCTTGCATACCTTCTATATCACATTATGAGGATAATTAGGCCAAATGGTGAAAAATGTTTAATTCCAACCCGCAGCTGCCTTCTCTCTGCCCAAATAGGCAAAAGCAGCTGCAGCCTTCTGGATCACTGTCTGTGAGCCTTCATTTCTTCAACCGCAAGCATTATTATCTTCCCCTATAAAGAAACAGTTTCCTGTTCCTTGAAAGTAACCCCCATCCACTAGTTGAAGATTTGTGCAAACCACAGATAAGGTACTTAATTTGTGATCTGGCACCTGGTGTAATCAAACAATAGAGAATAGCCTTAGATTTCTAAGGGAGTGATTACCCTAAGGGAACATCTCAGCATTTCTACAGTAGCTGGCTTTTAAATCAAATCCTTAACTCTTGTTACAGAGCAGCTAAAAGGATGGGATATAGACATTAGGGGAGGGGGAAACCAATGAAATATAATAGATATAAATCATGAAAAGCTATATATAAAAGATGTATACACAAGAAACTTGAAAAGTATGAAGGATACATAAAAAGAGTGAGAATCTAAACGGAGGCATAGGAGCATAAGAAGTGTGTAGGGAAAATAAATATCCCATGTACATAGTATGTGACAGACTCTATTAGACAACAGAACACTCTAATATGGCAAGTTAGATGCACACTGAGCCTAGTTTGAAATGTTGAGTCTCAAGCACAAACCAAAAGTCAACATCTGATGGATTTTGGGCACAGAACTTGGCAATGTTGTGGCACGGTTAATATCTGAAAGTGATGTAACGTTACTCTGGACACATAGGATATTTATGCAGTATGGGGTAGAATGACAGGATGAGATTAGTGCAAATGTTTATATGAGTATTTGGAAGAGTATATGCCCTGTAGTTTCTATGTGTCTAGAGTTGTATGGGCATTTTTTTTTAAAAGTCAAAATACTATAATCGCCAAAAGTGTGCTTTTTTGTTGTTGTTCAGTTGCGCAGTCGTGTCCGACTCTTCGCGACCCCATGGACTACATTACGCCAGGCCTCCCTGTCTTGCACTGCCTCCCGGA
>JANHZU010002224.1:149937-170429 GCA_032468055.1 Acrochordus granulatus | reverse complement strand
CCTTTCCTTTCCTTTCCTTTCCTTTCCTTTCCTTTCCTTTCCTTTCCTTTCCTTTCCTTTCCTTTCCTTTCCTTTTTGTCTTTTCTGACAGAGAGAAGCAAGAAGATTTTCAAGAAAACTGTTCAAATTTCAAATTATTCTGTCTAGTATAATATTTTCCATAATGTTAAAAAATCATATGTTATGCATTATGTGGCATTTGTAATATTTGAAAAGTATCAGTCATGACATGTGCAGTTTTTGTTTTCTTCTTCTGCTTATTATTTAGCTCAAATTTAGGTATCTATCAAAATAATCATGAAAATGTACGAAAATGATATATGAAATCAGGATCAAGATATAATTCCATTTTTTTCTCCTTCAAAACTCAGCTACATAGAACACTTTAAGCATCTTCCCAAACATCAGAAGAGAAGTGGCAAGACATACTGGGGCCATCAAAGAATCAGGAAGCCATCACAAAAATATATTAACTCTTGTTTGAAAAAAAGAAATTATCACTTCAAATGAATACATATAAGGCACTCGGAAATGATCCAGTTTTCTAAACACAGATAATTAGATTTTTATGTTAACAGCTTTGCTTTCAGCTGATGATGAAAAAGAAACTCACATAACTTTACAACTCCTTAAGAATAAATAGCATCTGGCTAAGCTGTTTCATGAATTTAGCATTCTGATGTAGTTGAATTTTCCATATAGTCCATTAATATTTTCAAAAACAGATACATTTAGAACATATTGTAGTAATAGAACCTGGAGTTATAAAATTGTCTATATTATTTCTTAGCCAGATGTATAGCTGGGTTTACATAGGAAAGAAGCTTTGGTCAGAGCAAAAATCAGAGAAGGAACACAGCAAAATATACTCTGAGCTGGTTCATTTAGTTTACGAGATTTCAACAATAGTGGCATTTAGGAAACAAATGTATAAAGGTCTAAGAATTTATAAGAGTAAGAGGATAAAATAGAATTTATGACGGGAAAATAAACCAGAACATATTAACATGCAGGTTGCAATAAAAACAATGATACAATGTCCATTGTGATATGCTCTATTTTGGAGAAAAAGAAATTATAAAAATTTTACTTAAATCATTCCATTCCATCACCTTCTCACTTTTTTAAACAATAATACAGGTTTAGATATATTTGGTGGAAGTTGACTTGCTTTGAAAGTAGGTTGTGTACAAAAAAAAGAGAAACAATTTCTCAAGAAACATCAGGTGAAAACAGATTGCTCGGATATTACATTTAGGAGGCATCATAAGGCAATATAATAATCATTAAATAAATCATCCATTCGAATTGCAGCTTTAAAAATGGTCATCTTAATTTTCATTTCTTTGTTAAATTATTTTCCTACCGTCCATCATTTCTTAATTCATAAGTATATTTCCACGATACTTGCACCAGTTTCCCTATATTCTGTGAATCTTTTACACTTAATTACATTTCTTATTTACTCCACTGCTAATGAAAACTAAAGCAATTATTCTTAACAGTGATTATTTTCAAATGCTCGGACTATAGTTTTTGACTATATCTCACACAATCAACTTGTTTTCTTCTTCATGAAGTGGAACACACGCATTAGTACCTTCAACTATTGTAATCAGTACTTTGCTTCCAAACACACATTTTAACATTCAGTCCCCAAATATTAGTAGGACAACACTGATCATGCTGAATCCCAGACTCTAACGAGTGTCATATGAAGAAGGAATTAGTTTAAGTATGCAGTATGCTAGAGGACCTGGTAGTGACAATGTATGAAGTATAATATATACACACTGCATGGTTTCCAGCTGTTTGTCTTCAGAGGCACTCTGTATGCAATGAAAGGGGGAAAGAGTGTTTGGATAATGTAGCTAAAAATGAAAGAATCCACTGGTCACTCTTTTGGAATCAGTATGGAGAAATCACTTAAATGAAATCTGTCCTGAGTTCTGCAAATATAAACAAAGAAGCTGTGACTGAAGTTGAGAAATGAGAAAATATCCCCATGTTCTGCACTATAAAAAAAATCCCTAGCTGATATGCAAAATGTCCAAACATATTTTGCAATTACAATGGCTTTTTACCAAAAGCAGCTAAGTCAATAATGTTCTATTAGAATAAGAATTAAACAGGATATTTCTAACGTTTATTTCAAAAATAATTATTTATAGTAAAAGTTCTTGTACAGAATAGCACTGTATAATATACCAGGGGTGGGTGTGTAGGTGGGTTGGATAATAATTGTAATACCTGCCTGCAATTCCTTCACTAAGGCCTTTTTTCAATTTCCTACCTGAATTTTTAACTTGGAATGTCAAGGATTAATTGTGAGACATCTACTGGCCAGTGGCAGCTAGAAGAAGATGGCTTATTCCTCCACCCTCCCCATGTCATCTGGCCTGGATCCCATTAAAAACTTGCAACATATTTGTTTTAGGATTATACTGCATTTAAAAAAATAGATTTGAAAACTCTTATTAGAGAAAGAATACTTCATATGGCACCATTGTGGGTACATAATTAGAGAGAGGAAGCAATATATACAATTATAGGAAAATACAGCATCTCAAATCCTAAAAACAGCTGTGTTTTGATTTTCAGGCTTAAGCAGAAGCTTTAAAAAATTATGATGAAGATGATGATGTGATGATGATGGTGATGATCATTGCAGGCATCATCACGAAGATGCTTTGAAGAAGTGCTGGGCTCACAATGCCACATTTTTGAACTCCCTTACAAATCATTTTCAAAATGTGCACAGCCCAAATTGCCTGATGACCCTGGAGGGGAAGGAGACAGATAACAAAAACCAGGTTATCTTTGTCTTGGTATGAAGGAAGTCCATATATGTGGACAATAAATGAAATTATTTAATATCAGAAGGCACTAGAATCAGTAGAAAGGATGGGCTTGAGGCCTCCTTGGAAGAAACAGAAAGTAGTGGTGTCAAGTCAGCCTGTGGTAGGGACAACCCATGTTGCTATCAGATTTCACATTTCTTCTGTAAAAGTCATATTATAACATACTCTCTTTTGTAATTCCTAGGTATCATTTCAGAAGGGTATAACCTGTAGCCTTGTGGAGTTTGGGCTCCTCTGCAGTTTGGTGATTTTGGCGAGGAGCCCAGAGATCACTGAAGTTGTGCATGTAAATAAAATACACTTCATTACATATAACTCCAGATGTTTTGGTTCCTTGCTTAAGCAGGCATTTTTTCCCCACAACAATTCACTCACAAAAATGTGATAGGCCAGCATATAAATATCACAGTTTAAATGAAATCTGTTTAAAAAGTGTAAATGCAGCTTATGAAAAGAAATTGGCTTGGCTGCTGCGATGGATGGGAAAGGACACCCTGAAGGCATAAGAAGCTGAGTTTATATGATGTCTGAAACAGAAGCTTGAATTCTGAATATAAAGAAATAACAGGTCACCTGTGGCCAGAGAAACATCTCGGAAGAATGAAAACAAATGTTGACAAGATTCATGGACAAAACAAAACAAAAACGTTTCAAGACAAGACATTTATGTTATGGATTTTTAATTGTTCTTGTTTCCCTTTTGAGAATTCATCAGTGAAAAATATAGTAGTAAAAATGAAAGTTAATATTTTCTAAAAATTAAATTTAAATATAAGCAACCTTTCATGCTTTAAGGCATGAACATATTAAACAATTTACAATTTATTCAAAGCAAATTAAACTAAATCAAATTCAACTAGACTTTCCCTCAAATATATATACAAAATACAACCAGCTTTAGAACCACATTCAAAACACTGCTGTATAATAAATTTTAAAATCTAAATATCAATTGTGATTCTGAAATTTGAAGAATAAATGCCAAATTTAGTGTTAGCAATAAATTTAGACTCCCAACCTACCCAAACAGAAAATCTTTTAAACTTCCATCTTCTGAAAAAAAAGTCAGCTATAAACAGAACTAACAGTGAAATGGAAATTAGCTACATATGCCTGGAATCCATTTTATGATTTTCCTAACTGTGTGGGACAAATGTGCTGGGACAGCTTGCCAACCTTATAGCTCTTCATTTGCAAGCTAAACTGAATTCAAAATGGGAGACTGCAAGAATTGGAACAGCCGCAGTTACATCATTTCTCTAACAATAATTTGAAATAATGTTTACCAAAGGAACTAAATAATGAAGCAATAAGTTTTTGTCTCTCTTTTCCCTCCCTTGTAAACGATGAAGCTAACTAAGCTTTTGTTGATTTGACAAGAGGGCATTTATTTATTCTTTGTCTTAGGAAAAAATCTGAAGTTTTATCTAAACTTGAATCTTGACTGAGAGGGAAAGAATGATGCATCAAAATAGGGTCAACAAATGTACCGATAACAGAGTAAAAACAGCTGTTCAGAAGGAAGTACCATACAAGCCTTTATTGCTGGAGGAGTCAATTTAGGACCTGTGATTCAAGGGTTGGCAATATCTGGCTAAGAAAAATGGTTAATACACTGGGAAAGAGCTCCTGATCAAGTGCAAAGGTGGTGGATTAGGTCCACCAGCCCAAGGGAAGGTGAATGTCTGTAAAGATCTTTAGCTCGATTATTTACCTAGCTATGACTGTATATTCCATTTTACTGATAACTCTTTTGCGTACTTTTCTTTGTTCCTCATTTAGAATTTCTTATCTGCTAAAATATCATTAACAATGGGCCAAAATATGTTGTTAAATCTTCCTCTAATATGCTCCTAATATACTCCTAATATATTCCTGAGTATATATAGTGTGAGATGCACTTTAAATATAAACAGTGTACAAATATATACATTAGTTTTTGGAATTATTTTTTAAATTCCTGAAACATGAAATATTTTGTTTAATGAGTTAATGATGTTTGCTTTTTTCCTGTTTCTTTCACAGCAAGTAGGTAGCAACAAGTTACTTTAATTACCTTTTATTGAAAAGGTTTTATAATGTACTCTCACCTGTTTTCAGTACAGATATAATATTTTCACTCACAGTGCAACATTATTTTGATCCCCAGTGAGATTCTATCTTGACGTGGTTGTGGGGCTTGTGTGCTCTGAGGAAGATGAGAGCTATGTCAGAGGTTCAACCATACTGGGGAGAGAGTGTCTTTCCCATAAAAAATATGGTGAGATGTAATTTACAGAAACCCATACTGGCTTGGTCATTGTCCAGTTCAACAAGGACCACACTAAGTGTTTGAGTTCCTGGAGATCAGGTGAAAAATGGGCTACAGGACTCAGGACTATTTGTTGAGCAACCAGAGCCAGCAACTCTACTGGAAGAAAAAGTGTCTCCATGGCAGATATAAAAATATTGAAAAAAAAAAGAAATAATGATATGTTGTTACAAATCACCCCTGCATGGATTGCTGCCTATAACACCTAGAACTAACGCCAAAAAACGATGTCTTTCTCATCTTAAGGAATTGGAATTCTCAAGTAGGAAATCAAAAGATAAGAAGAATAACAGGCAAGTTTGGCCTGGGGATAAAAAATGAAAGAGGACAAAGGCTAACAGAGTTTTGTCAAGAAAACTTGCTGTCATAGCAAACACTCTTTGAAAAACCCAAGAGGCAACTCTACATATGGACATTACCAGATGGTCAGTGCCAAAATCAGATTGATTATAAAATGGAGAAGCTCTATACAGTCAGTAAGAACAAGGTGTAGAGTGATTGTGGCTCATTTCATGAAATTAATATTCAAAGTTCAAGCTTAAATTGAAGAAAGTAGGGAAAACCATTATGCCATTCAGTTATGACCTCACTGATATCTCTTATGAATATATTGTGGAGGAGTAGATTTAAGGGATCGGATCTGGTAGACAGAGTGTCTGAAGAACTATGGAGAAGTGTGTAACATTGTAGAGGAAGCAGCTACTAAAACCAAGCCAAAGAAAAATAAATGCAAGAAAGCCAAGTGGCTTTAGGCTTTACAAATAGCTGAGGAAAGAAGGAAAGTGAAAGGCAAGGGAGAAAGGGAAATATATACCCAATTGAATGCAGATTTCCAGAAAATAGCAAGGAGAGACAAGAATGCCTTCTGAAATGAATAATGCAAAGAAATAGAGGAAAACAATAAACTGGAAAGACTAGAGATCTCTGAAAGAAAATCAGAGATATCAAGGGAACATTTTATGCAAAGATGAGCATGATAAAGGACAAAAATGGTAGGGACCAAACAGAAGCAGAAGAGATTAAGAAGCGGCAACAATAGACAGAAAATCTATACAAGAAAGATCTAAATGTCCTGATAACATGATGGTGTGGTCGCTGACCTAGAACTGGACATTCTGGAGTGTGAAGTCAAGTGGGCCTTAGGAAGCATTATTAATAACAAAGCTAGTGGAGGTGATGTTATTCCAGGTGAACTATTTAAAATCCTAAAAGATGATATGGTTAATGTGCTATACTCAACAAATTTGGAAAAGTCAAGAATGGCCACATGATTGGAAAAGTCAGTTTACGTTCCAATCCCAAAGAAGGTAATGCCAAAAAAGTTCTAACTACCATACAATTGTACTCATTTCACCTGCTAGCAAGGTTATGCTCAAAATACTACAAGCTAGGCTTCAGCAGTATGTGAACCAAGAACTACCTGGGTTTTGAAGAGGCAGAGCAACTAGAGATCAAATTGCCAACATTCACTGGATCATGGAGAAAAGCTAGGGAGTTTCAGAAAAACATCTACTTCTGCTTAATGACTCTGCTAAAGCCTTTGATTGTGTGGATCCAAAAAAAACTGTGGAAAATTCTTAAAGAGATGGGAGTACCATACCATCTTACCTGTCTCCTGAGAAACCTGTGTGATGGTCAAGAAGCAACAGTTAGAACCAGACATTGAACAACAAATTGGTTCAAAATAGGAAAGGAGTATCGCAAGGCTGTATATTGTCACCCTGCTTATTTAACTTATATGCAGACTACGTCGTGCAAAATGCCAGGCTGGATGCAGCCATGAAATTAAAAGATGCTTGCTCCTTGGGAGGAAAGCTATGGCAAACCTAGACAGCATATTAGAAAGCAGAGACATCACCTTGCAGACAATGGTTCATATAGTTAAAACTATGGTTTTCTCAGTAGTAATGTATGGCTGTGAGAGTTGGACCATGTGGAAATTGATGCCTTTGAATTGTGGTGCTGGAGAAAATTCTCGAGAGTCCCTTAGACTGCAAGGAGATCAAACCTGTCAATCCTAAAGGAAATCAACCCTACTGTTCATTGAAAGGTTAGATATTGAAGCTGAAGCTCAAATACTTTGGGCACATAATGCAAAGAGGGCACTTGTTGGAAAAGACCATGATGCTGGGAAGGATTGAAAAGGGGACAACAGAGGATGTGTTGGCTAGATAGCACTGTCAGAATGGTGGGCATAGGTTTGGGTGAGCTCCAGGAGACAGTGAATGATAGGAAGGCCTGGCATGCTGTTGTCCATGGGGTCACAGAGAGTCAGACATTACTGAGCAACTTAACAACAACATTACAAATCAAATCCAGCAAGTAGAGGATATCTGAAAATTATGTACCAATTCTGGAAAGAAACATCCAGAAACCAAAATAACAGAACAGAGGCAAGCAGATCAATGTTGATTTATAATAAGAAATAAAGTATTCATAGACATAGAATTGAAAGAACTACAAAGGTCTACTCAGGGCAAAGAAATCAAAGCCTGCCAGAAGTGGCTCAGACTGTAAAAGAGGGAGGCAGCAGTAGAGGAAACCAGCATAGATACTGAATACTTTTCATTCCCTAATCAGACACCCTCTTTTCTGCCTTCTCAGGAAGAACAAAGCCCTCTAATTAGATAAGAAGAAGAAGTAGAATTGAAACAAAGAATAATTGAGCATCTGGAACAGCACAAAAACAACAGAATGAGAATTGCCTGAATTGAAGCTTGTCCCAAAAAAAACAACTAGCACAAGTATTATAACATGCCAATACTGTAATATCAAATATTGGCACCAACACTGAAAGAAACAAACTAACAAATGTACAGCATGGCTGCAGTTATAACTGAATACTTGGGAATCAAAATTAACAAAGAAGAAAAAAGCCAAACAGTGAACCACCAAAACTGAAGATCAGGCTGGAAAATAAGATCAACAAGCTAAGATCAGATGGAAGCAAACTAGAACAGATGAAAGAAAAGAAGCTGAAGAATAAGAAGTCTGGAGAATACTTAATCAAGAAATATCACCTAGAAACAAGGAAAATCAAGGAAGCACTGGAAATAATGAAACAACAGATAACAGTTATAGCCAAGAAGATCAGCAGATAAGCTCAAATTGCACAGTGTAGACAAAATCTCCAATTTCAGTCAAATCAGAAATGTTTCCACCAATTCATCAATGGAGAGAATGCATTGAGCCAGTCAATACCTGACAAAGAAGAAACAGTGCAGTTCTGAGTGCAGCTATGCAATAATCTAGAAAAGAAATACAATAAGAACACAACTTGGCTAAAAGAGGTGGATAGCAACAAAAAATAAGCTGAAATGAAAGAACTAATAATAACAGCAGAAATGGAGAAAAAGGCAAAGAAGATCAAAAATTGTTCAGCACAGGTGAAGAGGAACTGCATGATTTTTGGTTGAAACATGTGACAGGTCTATACCCATTTACTGCAAAGCAGTTTAACAAGATACTGCAAGGAGGTAAAACTGAAAAGTGCTTAACTTTTGACAAAACCTACCTGATAATGAAAGATCCAGAAAAAGGGACAACACCAGACAACTACAGGCCAGTTATGTACTTACCAACAACTTTCAAATTGCTAGCTGGTGTAGTAGCTGTTGCAGTCCAACAGCATCTAATTGAAAACAACCTCTTTTCATCTGAGCAGAAAGGAAACTGCCCAAACAGCAAAGGAACAAAAGAACAGCATTCTGAAGTTTAAAATTGTTTATTGACCTTAGCTTTCAAACTCACACGAGGGTCCTTCATCGGACCTTCATCCCCTGTGCAGATTGTCAGTGCAATTATGTGGGACAAACTAGGTGCAAACTAGACACCAGGTTGAAAGAACATAGGGCAGCAGTGAGAAAGGAGAACCTCCAATCCCAGGTAGCAATGCATAGTCTAGAGCACAATCATATCTTTGACTATGAATCTATCATTATTTTGGGATGCACAAATAGTCAAACTGTGTGTGAGGTTATTGAAGCATGGGAGATAGGAAAGAAGTCAGTTAATAGATGTATAGAACTTCCCGCTCTCTACCAGTTCCTCCACAATCCCCAGCAATGAGACACTAGAAATACTGCTAGTGCAAGCATGCACACATGCTCGCCCAAGAGGCAATGAGTTAATATTGTTAAGGCCAGGAGCCTGCAATTGCAAGTGAGTGAACATGATTGCATCATTCCATTCAAGGGCATGCTAAAGAACTGCTGATGAGTCAGCTACATGCATACTGGGAGGGGCTTCTAAAAACATCAGGGGATAAGTGCCTGTCTTTTATACATTTGCAAACCAGCATTGTGTTTTTTAATGGCTGCCAGTGTGTTCCTCTGATAAAGGACTCTAGTGCCAGTCTGAAAGCTAAGGACAATAAGCAATTTTTAACCTCAGAGAATGACATCTCCTGTTTCTACTATGTTTCCTGGGGTACGCATTTTTGCACAGATATGAAAAGATCAGCTTTTAATTGACAAGATGATTCTGAAAAACTGCAAGAGAAGGAAGACCAACTTGAATGTATCATGGGTTGATTACACATGGGTATAACCAAAAGAGGAAAATTACAAATAAGGGCTGGGGGAGATTGAATTAGAGTAGTGGGAGATATAAACTAAGATAGGATTTATTAGGCAGCTCTGATAGATTGTACACTCTGGTGTACCTATCCAATGGGGAAAAGGAGGAGGGCACATCCAGTCAGGAATAGAGTATAATTGTGTAAGGATTACTTGCTTGTGTCCACTGTACCTGCGTGTATTTGGTGCACCCATCTTTGCAAAAATGTTAAATACATTTTTCTGTCTTTATATCAAACTCTCTAGTTTTATTTTAAGTTGGAAAGCTGAGTTGTTTCTAACAAAAGTACACCAAACAGTTGAAGAGGAAAAAAGGGTATTGGAAGAATACCTGAAGGTCATTGAAGAAGATGCACTAAAGCTAGTATACTAGGAAGGCTTACTGAGTACTGGAGAAATGAAACTGGCATACAAGAAAGCCCAAATGAAGAATAGAAAGGAGACATGGCAAGGCAAAGTATTACATGGCTAGTATATTAAAAAAATAGAAGGCAAAGCAGATAACAAGACTTGGCAATGGCTAAGAGCAGGATAATTGAAGAGACAGAAGGGCTAATTCTGGCTGCACAAGACCAAGCGTTAAGAACAAATGCATACATGGCTAGAATTGAGAAGACAACAACAGACAGTAAATGCTGCCTATGCAAAGAAGCTGGAGAAACAGTGGACCACCTAATTAGCTGCTGAAAGAAGATTGTGCAGACTGACTTCAAACAATGGCATGATAAATGGTGCTCTGGAAGATCTGCAAGCAATACCACTTGCCTGCAAGCAAGAACTGGTGGGATATAATAGAGAAAGTGATAGAAATTGAATATTGCTTAAATTGCTCTGGGACTTCAGAATTCAAACAGACAGGTCCTGCCACGTAACACTCTAGACTTAACAATTGTCAATAAGAAAAAGTCTGGAGAGTGGAGTGGCAGTACCTGGAAACAGCAGAATAGAAGAGAAAGGAGAAAAACACAAAATACAAAGATCTATAAATCAGAATGACAGTGATGAAAGCAAAGATAGTTACCAGTAGTAATGGACACCTTGGGTGAAATCCCAAAACAACTGGAGCACTACTTGAACATCATTGGCAGTATCTAATTTGCCATCAATCAATTGCAAAAGGCAGGGTTACTCAGAACAGCTTACATCCTGCTCCAATACCTTTAACAATACAAAAACAGCATCTGCCTATCCCAAGTCCTTGGGAAACACTCAATAGATGGACACAAATGCCAAATCCAATCTAAACATCTGGTTGACTGAGCAATGAATTAAAAAATTCACACACATTACTAATTAATAGGGGTTCTTTTCAGCATACTAAAAACATTCAGTTGCCTTGAATTTAAAATGTCAGGATGATACTGTTTCTCCAGATGATTACTGTTTTTTATGTATCTTAATAATTTTTCATTACTTGTACATATAAATATTTATTCCAAATCATATAAAAGCCATACTACTACCACATTATATGCCACTGGAATTAGATTATATGAAAGGCAATATATAAATATTTTAAATAAAATACAGTAGTGCACATTCTTGCAGGCAAACACAACAAAAACATGTTTCTGAACTCCTTAATTCTGCCATGATAGCAACCATTTTGAGTACTGAAGTGGCATGCCTGGAATAAATCTTCTCCACTTCTCTATTTTAGAGTGTTCTGCAACAATTCCCATATTTGAAAGAGTATTTCAAAGAGCTCGATGAGTGCTTGTTGAGCATTTAGCATATATCTTCCCTTGTAAGCCGTACCATTATAATAAATAATGTTCAGAAATCTGTTATGAAAGCAATAGATAAATACTGTTTAGTTTCTAAACAATAATACAAGTCAGAACATGAGTCTGAAATAAGTGATGTTTAAATACTTTTCCTTCCACAAAGCCCTATCAGTATGAAATATGTCACCAGTCATTTATCGTCATAGCAGATTTATCATTAAACTTATTCCTTTTCACATTGTAGATTTATACGAAAAGCTCATCGAGGCTTGGCTTGAGAATAGAGATAGCATTTGCAAATCATGTTCAGCTGTTAGTTTACTACTGAGATTTTTTCTGTTCACGAACTTAATAACAGCTGGAGCTTGGCAACTAGTGGATCTCAACCAAATGCCCTGGAAATTAATGGGAATCTTTGATTTCACAAATCAAGCTTTCTGCAAATATGCAGACCGATGTGGTTGGTTGCTTTCATGGGAATACTAAGGAGACTGTAGAACATTGTGTTAAAATAAAATGGAAATGGTATGATTCAGCTTGTCACAAGGACTTCAGAACTGTTTCTGAAATCCATCTTGAACAGCAAATGTGGGGATACTGTTGCTGGAATTTCCTATTCAAAAATGTAATGAGTGGGAATGAGGTATTTTATAAAATCTTTGTATGATTTTACAAAATACATTTGTGTTCTTTACTATATTTTCTGAAACATTCTTCTACTATTGCTGTCTTCTGACATTTTTTATTTATCCTCCCAAGACAGAGGGAGATTTGGAATTCAAGCTGTTTGAGGAATAGTTGAAGGATCTGAGTGCAAGTAGCCTACAGAACAGAAAACTGAGGGGACATGATAACAGTCTTCAAAATCAAATTGTCACCCAGAAGATGGAATTGACGTATTCTCTTTTGCCAGAGAAGTTGGAACCGTACCAGTGAATTAAAACAATAAGGAGATACATTCAGGCTATACATTAGAAGAAGATTCCAAGAGAAGGCTGGTAACTGGAAAAGTTCTTAAAGGTAAATCATGTGATAGCTTTTTGAGTAGGAGGCATCTTCTGATGTTATCACCCTCTCTTTCAAGAATATACTTAATCACTGTCCAGGCTCACCAAGCAGAAAGGGTAAAGTTCCAAATCACATGCGGCAGAACTAAAAGTGCAAGACACCCTGTCTACTTCCTAAAGATTAACAGGCTCATATTCATCTCAAATAATCTGATCACATGAGTTTCAGTTCCAAAAACAGGATTTGCCCAGCTGGCATCCAACTCTGAATAGATCCCTGGGAGATTTTCTCTTATGAATATCTTTCAAACTCCTCACAGTGACCAATGAAAGTTGCTAAAATAATAGGTAATTTTTAAAAAGGCATGACAGTGATCTGCAGATGCAATATCAGCTGAGAAATGTTTTCATTTCTCATGATTCTCATTTCAATTCATTTTATCGCTATAGTGCAGGGTTGAACTTCAGCTTGACCTACCCCCAACCAGATTCACTGTCAGTCTTTCATCAGCATCGCTAGAGATGCCTCCTCTGTCATTTAATTGTTTGGAGTTCCTCTGAATATGTGTCAGAGATAGGTAACTGAAGTATAACTGAGGTGATTAGGCCTTATCAGGAGTGCCACCAGACTTGTGAGATATTAAGGTTCACCTTCTATTGTCTGTCCTCCCAGATAAGTCAAGACCAAGAAAATTTGGGAGAGGCCATGAACACCCGGATTTCTCCAAAGCCCTTGTTCTCCAGAGAGGGAGGTTGAAAAACCAAGTACCATAAACCAAAGAAACTTTATTCCTACCCCATCAATTAAATCCAGTAACCTGCAGGGAAAATGCCACCAAGGAGAGGAGATAGTATAACAGGAGTGATTGCCACTTGTCCCTGGTACCCACTTTCAAGAACAAGCTCTCACAGGCTCTTAAGTTAGGCCTGCCCTCTCATCTGCAATCAAATCATGGATGCAAAGGTATTTATTACATACATAATGAGATTTATCAGTAGTAGCAGGAGCCTAGGGCAACCTGGCTCCTGGGATAAGGACAGATGGCCAGAATTGGTGAGGGGTCTCATGTGCTCAGTGCTTCTTTCCTGGGAATGATCTACTGCTGTTTCCCAACCCATCCCTCTGTCCATAAACAACTCTGATCTTTAACCCTTCTTCAAACTCTCCTCCTATACTTCCAAACTCCTCAAACAACACCCCATTCTGGGGAATTCTTTCTAACACCTTCACAGCATACCTCCACAACCAGCCTACCAATCATATTCTGGGCCTGCACTTACCCAAGCATTCAGTAATCATCTTCAATTACACACTTTCCATAGAATTGCAGCTCAAAAGACATTGGTAGTAATGATGGTGCAATGGTTTCTGTAAATTTAATAACAGTCAGATGCAAATGGGATAGGTAAGGTAGCTTTGCCACAGACACTTATAAAAATCAATGTTCCAGTCAGGATTTCCATCTATTAAAAAAAGTCATCCTGTTGTATTTGTTATTGTTATTTATATATTGTTTCTATATGTAGTATATAAACTGTTTAACTATATCTATTGTTTCTATATGTTGTATATAAACTGTTGAAAAATAAACATGCTGTACGTTCTAAGACCCACTGGATTCAATATTAACTGTACAACTCTGATTTTCAGCCATCCATAGTTCTGGAAACCTCACACACTTTATTAATGTTTTTAGCTGTTGTTCAGTGGGAATACTGGCTTGCCAATATTGGAAATGCTAATTATGAAGCAACATAATATTTTAAGAGATGTTAAGGAGAGGATAGACTTTGACACATTAGAAAGTTACATTCTGTTTTATTTCATCTCAGTTCAATTTTGTGCAAAATGTTCAAGCCCATATTTCTTGCCACAACATTTTCTCACATTAGTTTGTGAACTATCTCCTTGACTGGTCACCAGAAAGTTTATGTCACCTTATGCTGTCCAACTGCTTATGTAATGTCTGAAATAAGACCATTACATGGCCTTGGCCAAATTAGTGGAACAGCTTTTGGCTGCTATTTCTACACAAGAACCTTTCAATCAGTTTTCTTTCATGAATCACCATTAAACATGGTGCATTTGTAGAGCAAAGTTTTTTGTATATACTGGGCTGATCTGCTCAAGGAAAATTAACCTGTGTTCCTCCAAATGCTTACCATCAACGTCTAACCGGTTTCAGTTTCCAACAGTGAAAGATTCTGGCGTTTGTCACTCAGTAATATGCATACAGTGGAACCTCGGATTGTGAGCACCTCGATGCACAGGGTTTTCTCAAGACGAGCAAAAATTTTTAATAAAATTTATTTCGGTTGACGAGTGGCAACTTGCAAGACGAGTACCGCACCATGACCTTGTGAAGGAAATCTTACAATAGAGCCGATGGTTCTCCTCTCTCACTGCGTAAACAGTGAAAATTAAGTGAAAGGTATTCAAGAGAAGGAACTCCCGAGACTTCAGACCCCAGATTTTCCCTCCAGGCAATCACCTCCCTGTCCTCTCCTCCCTCTGTCTCCCTCACGCCAGCCAGGACTGTTCTCAAAGCATGTGCTCACATGCACACATGCACACAAAAACACACAAACCATCGTCACCCAGCACCATCCAGTCCGCCCCTGCTGCCCATCTCTTCTCCCCTCTCATGGCACGGAGGCAGGTTAAAATGAGAAACATTTCCAAACCCCCAGGAAAGACCCTCAGAAAGACGTTGCTGAGGGAAAAGGGAAAAGGCCATTTAATTTATTTATTTTATTTATTAATCACATCTGTATGCCACCAATTTCCAAAGATTCTTGGCGGCTTACATAGATTAGAGATTACATACTATTTATTTACCCTGCCCCCCTCAGCTGGCTGGCGATGTTCATATCTGGGGCATCCTCCGAGACTCCTGCTCTGCCCCTGGGATGGGCGAGTTACATGCTGACTCGCTGCTCCATCGTTTTGCCAGCTGGCTATTCCCTCTGAAGGAGGTGCCCATCAATCTACTCGCATTTTCACATGCTTTCGAACTGCTGGGTGGGCAGGAGCTGGAGGTGAGTGACGGGAGCTCACCCCGTCATGCAGAGCTGCAGCTCAAACCACCAGAGTGCCGGCCATTTCTGGTCGACATTACTGGGGCATTAAACTGCTGCACCACCGCACCTCCTTGAGCAGCGGTGGCAGTGGATCCTCCGATCCAGCAGGGGGCGCCAGACAGCAGCTGGCCTAGCAGCAGCCAAGGCCAGAATCTGCCTCAAAGCAGATCCTTAAGTGCTGGTTAGTTTGTTCTATTTCTGCTTTATATCATGTGTTAATCATTGATACTTGTTTCAGATGTTAAGGACAATCATTTCCACATCAAATTCCATTGGAAATTATTTTTTGTGAATATTTTTGGAGGCATGGAACAGATTGTCCAACTTTCCATTGTTTCCTATGGGAAACCTCATTTCACTTTAAGAGCATTTCAGACTAAGAGTGTTCTTCTGGAAGGGATTAGTCTCACAATCTGAGGTTCCACTGTATTTTGAATGCGTATTTTGAATGACAGCAAGAGCTGGGATTGGTTATTTTCTTGTTTCTTTCATGTTTCCTGTTTTAAATTAATGTTCGTATATTTCCTAATCCATTTGAAACTTTTTTTAAAAAAAAAGTAGTATAGAAACTTTGTAAACAGATTTCTTTGCATAAAATAAATTTTTATTTTCTTTTATTCAATATGCAGTTTTATTCAATATGCAAACAGTTTTTATTATTAAATTGTACAAAATTCTCAAATTTTTACATTCAGAGTTATGAATTGAATTATCACATATTCTCCTTTAAGGAGTTAGAGCATGCTTCTTATCTGGTGCACCAGTGTGGTCTTTAGATGGTCAGTCATGCCCTTGTAATCTCATAGCTCTACTACTGCAACATGCTCGACATGAGAATGTCACCAAAGACCACCTGAAAGTTTCAAGTGGTCTAGAAAGCAGCAGCATGGGCAGTGATGGACATGCCTTGTTGTGTGTTGGGAGTTTGCACCCAGGTACACTTCAATAAGCTTTTTATGATCTCTAAAGCTCTAAGTGACATAGGGCCTAGATATTTGAAGGATTGCCTATCTTAAGTGGTTTTGGCCTTGCCAATTCATTTTGATAGGGTTGGCATGCTGTCAATCCTTCTATTGTGCAATGCCATTTTTTGGAACTCCAAAAGTATGCCTTCTCTATCAAGGTACCTGTCCTCTAGAATATTCCCCCTGAGATCCATGCAACTCTCACTCTGATCGCATTCTGAAAGACCTTAAAGATGTGGCTATTGTCCCAGGCTTTGGGCCACAGTGGTTGGAGCTCTTTGTCAGGTTTGTGATATGTTATGTTGTGTTGAATAGATCTCCCATTTATTGCCACATTATTAATCTTGGATTGTATAACTGTTATTTGGCTTTTATGTGATGAGCCACCCAGAGTTGATTAGAGTTGAGCAGCATCTAACTTGAAAATTAACTCACTCAATCAGTGAAGGCTTGTCCTGCTGTTCTACATATTGCTCCTTTAAAAAAAATGCAATATTCTACAACAGAAAATTCCTATGCTAGAATGAAAAAGATTAGCTGGGTGAGAATACAGACAAGAAAAAAACTGCAGGATACTCTCTTCCTCCATTGTGATTTTTCAGTACTCTTTGAAAACTGCCCTACAGTACAATTCAATTACTCAGATATTAAGTGGACCATTTGAAGAATCAGTTCCTGATCTGTGAAAAATTATGAAGACATCTTAGGTTCTCTGCTTATAAGCAATGCATATTTGGCTGTAGGAATCAGAACTGTGTTGTTAATGGCACCAATGACATAGAACCTTCAACCATCAGAAGGTGATTCACTGTTGTTAGTTGTGTATACAAGCAAGCTATTGGCAAACACTGCCTGTAGTCAATTCAAACTTTGAATAAGTGTAATGGCAGTACTAGTGGTCATATACTATTGTATATGTTTTTTTCCAACCTAAGCAGAGTTAAGGCTCCAAAGAAAAGAAAAGAAACTCAAACTATTTCACAAATTTTTAGCTTTGCCAAAAATGTATCTTAAAATGTGTTAACCATTTGCCTATACTCTTTACGATGAATTGCTGTCTGGTTTTGGTTATGAACTGTGTGAATACATCCAGACATTTAAAGAACATAATTTATTATTTTGGTTTTATTGAATTAAATATTCACTCTAACAAGAAAAAAGAAAGCTAAGGGAGAGGATCTTTACAAGATGGTATTACAGAATGGATAGTGAATGCCCTGTAAGGAATGCCATACAATCAGAAAATGACAAATATTACAGTAAGTTCAAAGCAGTCATTTGGGCCTTCAGACACTCCAAGAATGCTAGTACACATCCAGCTGGCATTTCAGGTAGGATGTCTGGCCACATCTGCCTGATGCATTTGGCTATGTGGCTTCTTTCTTTTGAACACTCCCAGTTCTCTCTCTTCATTTTTTAAAAAATCTAAATGTTAAGAAAAGTACCATTCATTTAGTTTAGAATTTCAAAGAACTAGTTGCTTACCACGTGGCAATGATTTCTTGCCATTGCTCTTCTCATATTTTTACCACTGAGTTAAGGATGTTGTGCTTTCCATAACTGCTCAATATACAGTCCTATTTCTATCACAGTCTATAATCTCTACATTGTCTAGATAATTAGAAAGCAGCAGTATTTGCAAACTGAGATTACAAATGTTTCATGTAGCGTTCAGACACTCTCTAAAACTTTGATTCCAACATCTTCCTTAAACTCCCCACTTTGGATTGTGTGGCTGCAGGCTCAGGAAGCAATGATGGTGAATTAGAAATAGTAATACATTGGAGAGACTAATCCATGCTTTGTTCATTTGAGAGGAACTAAACCATCTGTTGTTGAATTGAAATTAAAATAGAAATATACACCTGTGAATTTCAAGCATTCAGCCTATTCTTGTCTCTCCCCTACCTTTAGTATTTTCCTTACACAGATAAAACCTCTCTCTCTCTGTCATGTGTGGTAAGGGATAAACAAATCCCAAGAAAGGAACAGGTTTCAGGGTTCTCTTTATCTTAATTTGTTGGCAGGTATGTTTAAAAGAACCCTTCAACAAATCTGTGGTAGAAACAATTTTTAGTGGTCTATTTTCTTCACTATTCCTCATCTTTTCAGCAAATGCATGGAGCTTATATAAATCAATACACAAAGTGCAAGACCAAGAAGGTTAGGGAATAAGAGTGAGTGACTTCTGCATTTAATTGATTAAAATTTCCAACATTTCAATTTTTTACATCATCATCATCATCTGATTACAATATAATTTAAAAACTTAGAGCTGGGAAAAATTGTGTTCTGCACAATTATTATTGCTATTTATGTGCAGTCTATCAGTTCTGACTGGATTTGATAATTTTGTCTGTGAGATCTCTCCCAAGGAACTAGGATAACAATAAAATAAGTAGAGATATCATAATATATCTGCTGTTCCAAAACTTTTTGTAATTTCTGAGCTGAAATTCTGATAATTCCTATTGTGTCAAAGTACTTTTCTAGGTCTTTTGTATGATGCCAAACACACCAACAACTACTGGCACCACTACTCCTTTCTTTCTTCACATTCACCCAATCTCTGTTTGAAGAACTTTATATTTTCCTATTTTTTCTGGAAAAAATATATCTTCAGCAACTGCAATATCAATTACCCATTCTTATTTCTTTGTAACTACTGTACAGTCACCGGAGAAGGAAATGTCAACCCACTCCTGTATCCTTACCAAGAAAATCCCATGGACAGCAACAAAAATCTAAAAGATAGGGCGCTGAAAGATGAACCCTTCAGGTCATTAGGAATTATTGGTAGCTCCAGAAAATGTAGCTGGGTCAAAGTCAAAAGGATTCTCAGCTGTGGATGTTTCTGGAGGTGAAAGAAAAGGCCAATGCTGTAAAGAACAATATTGCAGGGGAACCTGGAATGCAAGATCACTGAATAAGGTATGCTGGATGTGGTCAAACATGAGATGGCAAGATTGAACATTGACATCTTGGGAATAAGGGAGGCTAAGGCAGATGCAGTGGCATAGTGGCAAAGGGAGGCATGGTGGCACAGCGGTTTAATGACACCAGCTGTGTTGACTAGAAATGACTGACACTGGTGGTTTGAGCCACAGCACCATGTAATTGGTGAGCTCCCATCACTTGCCTCCAGCTCCTGCCCACCCAGCAGTTTGAAAGCATGTAAAAATGCAAGTAGATAAATGGGTACCACTTCAGTGGAAGCTGGCTAGCAGCAAGTAGAGCAGGAAGTCAGTGCTCATTTGCCTGAGCTCGAAGGGTAAAGTGGGATCCGCAGAGGAAGCCCCTATATGCGAACAATGCTGGTAAGCTAGGGGGTGGGATTTAATTGCAATTGTTAAATGTAAAATTGTAGATGTAAGCCATCAAGAGTTTCTCATGAGAGAGATCAGTGGCAAATAAAATGTGAGAAATAAATAAATAAATAAATGGACAGGGATGTATACATTAATAAATAAATGGATAGGAATGGGCAAATTTAAATCAGATGACCACTATATCTACACTGTGGACAAGAATTCCTTAAAAGAAATAGAATAGCCAACATAGTCAATAAAAGAGTGAGAAAAGGAGAACTAGGGTACAATCTCAAAAATAACAGAATTATCTCAGTTCGAATCCAGGACAAACCATTCAACATCTAGGTCTATACCCCAACCACTGATGCTGAAGAGGCTGAAGTTGACTGGTTCTATGAAAGCGTACAACACCTTCTAGAACATAAATAAAGAAAGATGTCCTTTTTATAATAGGGGATTAGAATGCTAATGTAAGAAGCCAAAAGATAACCAGAATAACAGGCAAGTTTGGCCTTGGACTACAAAATGAAGGAGGGCAAAGGTTAACAGAATTTTGTCAAGAGAACATGCTGGTCATAACAAATACACTTTTCCAACAACCCAAGAGGCGACTCTAGATATGTACATTCCCAAATAGTCAACACCAAAATCA
>JANHZU010002224.1:133398-149837 GCA_032468055.1 Acrochordus granulatus | reverse complement strand
TGCAGTCTATGGGGTCGCGAAGAGTCGGACATGACTGCGTGACTGAACAACAACAACAACAAAGGGAAAGCTAGGGAGTTCCAGAAAAACATCTACCTCTGCTTCATTGACGACACTAAAGCTTTTGATTGTGTAGATCACAACAAACTGGCAAATCCTTGAAAAGATGGGAGTATCAGACCACCTTACCTCTCTCCTGAGAAACCTGTATGCTAATCAAGACACAACAGTTAGAATCATACATTGAACAGCAAATTGGTTCAAAATTGAGAAGGCTATATATTGTCACTCTGCTTATTTAACTTAAATGCAGAGTACATCATGCAAAATCTAGGGCTGGATGAATCATAAGCCAGAATTAAGATTGCTGGGAGAAATATCAACAACCTCAGATATGCAGACGATACCACTAATGGCAGAAAGTGAAGAGTGAAAGAGTAAAGTACAAAAGCTGGTTTGAAACTCAACATCAAAAAAACTAAGATCATGGCAACCAGTATTTTAAATCAACATTAAAAAAAGCAAAAATCCTGGCATATAGAAGGGGAAGAAATGGAAGCAGTGGAAGATTTTACCTTCTTGTGCTCCAAGATCACTGCAGATGGTGACTGCGCTATGAAATTAAAAGACGCTTGTTTCTTGGGAGGAAAGCTTTGGCAAACCTAGGCAGCAAATTAAAAAGCAGAGACATCACTTGCTGACAAAGGTATAGTCCAAATTATGGTTATCCCAGTAGTAACGTATGGCTGTGAGAGTTGGACCATAAGGAAGGCTGAGCATCGAATAACTGATGCTTTTGAATTGAGGTGCTGGAGAAGACTCTTGAGAATCCCTTGGACTACAAGGAGATCAAACCAGTCAATTCTACAGAAAATCGACCTGAGTGTTCATTGGAAGGACAGATTCTGAAGCTGAAGCTCAAATACTCTCTTCACATAATGCAAAGCACTCATTAGAAAAGAGTGTGATGCTGGGAAAGATTGAAGGCAAAAGGAGAAGGGACAGCAGAGGATGAGATGGTTAGATAGCATAGTAAGTGTAATGGGTGTGGGTTTGGGAAGACTCCGGGAGGCAGTGTAGAATAGGGAAGCCTGGCATGCTGCGGTCCATATCACAAAGAGTCAGATACAACTGCATGACTGAACAACAACTGTACAGTCATATTTGGCTTATAATGGGCTATATGTTTATTTTTTTGTATTTGGAAATCTCATAGGATTGTAATTGTAACAAGTTCTTCACCACTTGTTCAATATTGTGATTCCCTGAATTCTTTGTTGTTATAATTTTTATTAAATGCCAAGGTGGCCACTTTATTGTGTCTTTTTAAATGCTCAGACTGTGCAATCTTCTTACATCCGCATACCAGGTATTCAACAGTCTGTTCCACTTTTTAGATACTTGGAATTTACTATTGGGGCGGAGGTTCTCCATCTTAGTTTTCATTATAGTTAAATGTACTCACTGTTCTTAATTTAACTAAAATAAGCCATTCCATTTTTTCTTTAATGTGCCTTTTTAAAATCATTGCTATGTTTTTTATTATTAATCTTTTCTGAAAAGTTAATAAAAAACTGAACATGTAATAGCTTCTTTTCTCAGTTTTACTTTCATGTCATCATCTGCTTGTTTTTAAATGCAACTTTGGTTTTATTGCTTTTCAATACACCTTCCTTTATTTGGGCATTTGGTATATCATATTCAGCCAAACTCTTTTATTTTTTCAACTCTTTGTATTATTGTATTATTATCAACTTCATCCTGATTAGTTTAAAATAATAGATTTGAAAGTTGTAGAAAGATGTAACAGAAATTTACCCTCTGTTACAACTGTGGCAAGAAGAAGGCTACAAGAATAATATTGTAACTAAGCTCTTGATAGGACGAGATTAATTTGTATATTAATAATAATATTTAATAATATATTTATTGTGTGATTATATGAGTTTATTCTGTTCCCATTAAAATGTACATCTGTAAAAATATCAGTTCTCAGCCTTGCTGCAGATCCAAAATGATTAACACTTTTTCTTTCAAAAGAGCTGTGAGTAAATTATTTGCAGGACAGAGAAAAGGTGGATTAGATTCCATCCTGCCCCAATCTCCAAAGGAACTATCTCTATTGGCTGTTTTCTTCCAGATGTGTAAAAATCCCTAGGGCCACAGAGGGACCAAAGGTAAACCTGTCACACTACTTTGCCTTCCTTGGTCTAAAACTAGAATCTCTAAGTGGAGCTCAATTCCTGGTGCATTCACGCACATGAGTTTTGTCTTTGGTAACAACACCATTGCTGCCTTCTGGGATTTTTTTTCAGCTTTCCAGTTTATTCCACATCTATGTTATTTCCTGTAGGTCTCCTGGCTAAAAACTATCCTAGTCTTATACTGGTTAGCCTTTTGAAATCAGTCAAAGTCATCTTGGGTGCAGCCATTTAGCTGGCTTTGCTGTGGTATAATATTGAACTAAAGTATGTTAAGGATTCCGGCCCTCTTAAAAAAAAACCCACAATTAAAATAAACCATTGAACAAATATTTGGGAAACAACTGGCTTAGCTATAGGAAACTATTTTT
This sequence comes from Acrochordus granulatus, assembly GCA_032468055.1. Lineage (NCBI taxonomy): Eukaryota > Metazoa > Chordata > Lepidosauria > Squamata > Acrochordidae > Acrochordus > Acrochordus granulatus. Next base: position 147,265 of record JANHZU010002224.1, on the reverse strand, counting down.
TTTGAAAGATTCTGAACAAGTTTATATACTTGTTTGTTACTTGAATTGTTATAGTAAAAGCCTACTTTGCTTAAATCACTTCTCTGTATTTTCCCAAGTGCCTGAAGAGCCTTACTGAGTGAAATATCTGGTTGTACAACAGCCAGACCTTCTGTGGAATTAGAGAGACTCCCTGAACATCTGCTTCTTTCTGGTCTTCCAGAACTTCGCTGTGCCTTTGTTTGTGCAGGCAGAGAAAGAGATCGAGAGAGAGAGAAAATGCTGGATAGTTGAAAGCTTTTGACCCACAGAACATGGTTCAATCAAGGTTTCCCATGTCTTTTAATCTAGCCCAGCTACAGATGTTGCATGAGGTCACTTGGAGTGATATTGGGGTCTAAGGTATCAGTAAAAGGTTGTACAGGAACAGCGTGGGCTGCAGATGGGCATGTAGAAAAACAGAGACAGCTTTGTTAGAGAAATATTTAAGACCAACTAAGGACAAACAACTGTTGTTTAACAAGAAGACAAAGTAGATATGGGGAAAAAATTGACTGGCAAAATATATAGAGTAAGAAGTAAAGCTGGTGAACATACAAACACTTCTGATGCAATTGCTGCTTTTTTAAATGAAGCAAACATATAAAAGAACAAGAATGTTATAAAGCTATAACTGTCTGTTCTGAGGCCTGTACAAGATCAAGAACACCACCAACTCTCAATAAAGAAGTAATAAACAAACACAAGAGTGTGTGGAAGGAACAATCCTTCCAAAGACAGTCCAAGATAACAAAGCTTTTATTTTCTGTACAAAGTGTACTAATGGAGAGCTATATTCTTAAGAGAGTATGTAATTAATTTGCAGCACATTGATTTAATCTTCGAAGGATTAGATGAGATATGGCAGGATAATCTTCAGGACTGGAGTGAGTCAAACATATAGTGGTTCAAAGCAAATGGCTGACTAATGGTATCATCTCAATTTATCTGTTATTAAAACAACAAAAAGATGGCTGCTAACCACTCCATTTAGAGTGGGTTCCAATCTGTCCTGTGCAAACAACTCTGCCATTGGGAGAATACTTGAGTATCCAATTAATAGCCATTTCATAATAGCCTTGGAGGGAGGTAAAAAAAAATAGTCAAGATAGTGGTCAGGACTGTGTGATTGAAGTCCACCCATTTTTATATGAGACACGCCTGCAACACATCTATCAAAGGGATGAGGGTTCAACCAATGGTTGCAGCTGCCATGTTGATGTTTTTAATTCCTCCCCTTCCTTCCTCCAGTAGATGCCCCTAGTCTGAAACTTAGCTTTTTTTTTTAAAAAAACATTTTTAATTGATGCACTAGTTCTACAGAGGACAAAGTTATGTAATAATGTACTTATTTCTATGAATTGTGAGGGGATTAATTTAGAAACTCAGTGTGGACAAAGCTTAATGCTCTGTTTAAATTATTTTTTTACATAATGATATGTTTTCTATCTTTATCCTTCTTGTGTTTTTATTTCTGTTTATTTTTGTTTTTGCGGTTGCTTCAAATTCATTCAGTTTTAAAATGCATACTGCATTTTAAACTAGGCTTTGTAAAGACCTTGACGTGTAATTCCACCAAACCCAATAAGATGCATAAGTGATGGTATCCTAATCATTATCTTCAATTGTGGATCTTAATTTTTTGGCTCAAAAATAACAGTTATCATTATTTTTTTCATGATTAAAACTGCCTGAATATTTGAAAAGGGTTCTTTGTAGTATATTGGGATATGAATGAATAACCTCCCACTGAATCATTAAAGCAGCTGCATCTTTTATGAATGCATTATTGGAAGACCTGAAAGACCAGGTATGGGATAGATTGTCATGGATAAAATCTCTCTATGTGGTTGATAAGAATCAACAACAACTTGATGGCAAGTAATCAATCATTCTTTTGCTCAAGAAAATGAAATGATTGACTGTGATTATAAATTGGAAGAATGCCAGGATGATTTTTGAACTCCTGCATGTTTCTTTTCACATTATTTGCCCAAATTTCATTATTCACCTTAGAAACAATGTGGAAAGATCATCTAAATTCCAAAATACTGTTTTTGTCAACTATGTTTCCCATAGCAAATAAAAGTTGACAAAGGACATGTTCCTCATTCCTGGCTCTTATTTCTGTAAAATTAGTATAAACACACTTACTCAGAGGTAAATTTTCCTGATTCCAAGTAGGGTTGTTTCTGCAGAAGATTCCTGGCAAAAGCTTGAGCCCAAAGGAAAGGATTTCAGTGGAATGATGGAGAAGGTCCCCAAGGGCTGATTTCAGAAAATGAGCTTTTCAGGAGTTAGGAAGCCAACAGTGAACTCATTACATAGTTTGGCAAGCCCCTGTCACTTGTCTCTCTCTATTAGCTGGCCCTTTTTTCACTGTTTGGCAATGCAAAGTTTCATTTGCTTATAAGATAGTAGGAAAATAACAGAAGGATATGGTTGATAGTGAAAGTGAGTTACAGGTTTTGCCTTTATCTGGAGCGGCTTCATCTTGCTACCTCTCCAAACTACTGAAGACCTTGCTGTTGTCACCATAGCAGTTCTTTAAATCAATCTCTCCTAGCATTTTGCCACTAGTATAAAATGAAGCCAAGAATACATTGGTAGGGTTCACATATCCCATTCAGCAATGGTTTCTTTAACTATATTTTGGAGAATAAATCAAATTGGCTGGATATATATGACATGCTAAACCATGGTTAACAAACCAGAATGGCTACATTCACGTGTTCCATTAAGTTAAAATCAAACAAAATACATTATACCATAACATATTTTATGAACTCAGCCTTTCTTTTAACCAGAAATATATTCATCAGAACTGAATGTGATTCGTAGGGATTTGGGGCCTGCGAATGAAACTCAGTATTGCAAAATTAGTGAAGGAAGAACCAGGTAATGGAGACAAGTGGTAGAGTCTTGCCAAATTGTGTAATGAGTTCACTGTTGGCTGCCCATTCCTGAAAAGATCACTTTTCTGAAATCAATACTTGGGAACCTTATTCATCATTCCTCTGAAATCCTTCCCTTTGAGCTAAAACATTTGCAATGAATCTTCTCAGAAACACACCTATTTGAAATCAGGAAGATTTATTTCTGAATAAGTGTATTTATGCCATTTTTAGAGCCAGGTATAAACAAAATGTATTTTTCTGATATGAAAAACTGATAAAAAGCAATATTTGGTGATTTATTATAATTCTCTCATCAATATTTTAAGATTATGTATTTGGCAGCACCTGGCAAAGCTGTATGCATCCAATCATGGAATATTCAAATAAAATTGGAAACTATACTTAGTAATGAAATTCCCATCCAAAACTTTGTTCAGAGAAAACAGCTGAAAAGTAAAAAAGGTAGCATCAAGTCAAACCAACAGCCTGTTCCCATTTTTTTAACCTACATATCCCCTCTTCAGTGGGGACAGTCTAGTTCTCCAAAATTGTCTTTGCTCTTAAAATTACCTATAAGCAAGTGTCAGATAAATTTTTGAAGAGTGAAATAATATATATATATACATACATGTATATGAATGATACTATTCCATAATTTTCAGATAAAAAATTATTTGAAGCTGAGATATATGAAATGCTGCTGAGAATGCTGATTCTGTTTGCACAGTCCAAGAACGTATACTCAGTGCTGCTGTTTCATCCAAAAGAAATGAGCCCTCCCTGTTCTCTTCCATCCTTGGATGATTATAGCATGGCTAAAAGTTGCACTGAAGGGGGAATGCTGATCCACACCTGTTGTATCACCACAATTGTTGCCTTTACTTTAAACAAGAGATACCTTCTTCCACTTCTAAAGAAAAGAAGTTTGAAATTGTATTTTCATTGCCTTCACCATCCTCAGCACTTGTTTTGTGAATTTTCATGGAATACCTATGGACACGGTGTCTTAATGTTGAATTTATCTCTAAATATATTTACGGAGGGCATTCTGGCTCTTTGCCTAGAAGCATTTTAAATAAACATTAAATAGCTGAAATGATCATGCCAGTGAAATTATGCTTTTAGTGTGATGGCTATTTAATTATACAATTATGCTTTGCTGTAAGGAAACGCTAACCAATGTACTCAGCTAAACAGAGTTAATAAATAGGCAAAATGTTCTACTTAGAACATCATCAAGTGAAGGCTTAATCAAGAGACTACTATACAGTGTTCCATGTACGCCCCCATCTAAAATTTATTTGTATAATCTTCACACATATTATCCACTTATCTCACCCAAAAGGAGATGCTCAACGTATCTTACAATATCTAAGCATACTGTCTCCTACCCTGTCAACAGGTAAAAATAGACTGGGAGGAGGCAAATATTTAGAAGATGCTTTTTTAATTGGGATGGTCAAGAGAAGCAGGAGAGAACATCGCTGTCTGTTTTTGGGAAAGGGGATTAGTTACTTGAAGCCAATTCCCACTTCTAGGCCTCTATTTCAACATAAAGACCAGATTATGAGTGTCAGAGCTCCTGAATTTTCACTGCTGCTGAATGACAGGTCTGCCATTAACAAAGCTTGCCTCTTCAGAGTATTAAAAAAGAAAAAGATGGCATAAATTGTAGTACCTGTTGTTAAAATCTCCCTCTGAAGCAATATCATGAGTGGACATGCACATGTGGTATCTCAGCCATCTGAAAATATTGCTCAAGGTTTTTTTGACTGTCACTTATATGCTGTCTTTAGGATTAGTTACTTATTATCTCTATTGGAAAAAACAGCTCACTGGGATCCAAAGTACAGATAGTTTTATTTCCTCTTGGACTCTAATATATATATTGTAAGCAGAACTGCTAAGTTTTTAATTAAGGCAGTTGAGCTTAGAACCTGATACATTGAACAAATTGGGGTAACCTGCAAGGGAGATTCACTTATCTGATCACTTATTCCTTGTATTATCACATATGTATTTTATCACTGTATTATCTTCCATCTATTTTATTCAGGAATAAGATTATGTATTTTCTTTTACTTTTATCTTATTGATAAAGTTGTAAGACTAATCAAATAATAAACTATTCTATTCCATAGTATCATAGTATAGGCATACCTTATTGTAGTACCAAAACCTGGTTGGGAATGGAGGAGGGTTCTTCCCATCTCAAAAGGTTTTGAGTTTGAATCTTGTAATACTTATGAACTCAGGAAAGGAATGGTGGAGTGTCATCCAGGAAACTCTGCCGATGTCAAGGAGCATTGCTCCAAAAAAAAACCAAAAACAGTTATGAAGCCTTCCTGATTAAGTTAAATTTTAGGAACAACATGGAAATATTTTGTGTGTATTGTCCTCTCTGCTTCAGGGTGGCTTCCTTGTCTGAATGTTATTGGTTGAACCGAACATTATCAGTAACAGTAGAATTTCCAAGGTCAATAGTTCTGGGGACTTCTACCTGCTTGCCCTGAGAGATGTGAACTTCAGAGGCAGTTCAGGAGTTCATGGTGACCATGACAACCATGGATTTATCCCACAATGAAAGCTATATACTAGGTCTAATTTTTGTCTTGGGCAACTGTGAATTGATTTAAGGTTTGGGTATATTAACATTTGTCCCTTGTCTTAGTAGCATCACATCTGACTGATGTGGAGTTCTCTGATGTCACAAACCTCTACAGGGGAGAGAAGCCTGTTCCATTGGTCCATCCCAGACATCTAATGAAACTATCTAGTTCCAGATGGCACTTGGGGAGTTTCCTTGGCTAATACTAGGGCATTCCTCCAAGCCCTAACCACTTGTTGGAAGACACTGTGGGGAAATGAAATCACACCTGAATGGTTTTCCCTGACTCTGAGGACTTCCGATGAATGAAACAAACCAAGAAATACCTAGAGCACCACTAGTGGAAAATGAGAAAAATTTGATCAAGCATCAGTAAAAACCCATTTGTGGCTAAACTGTAGTAGTAAGAACATGAAAACCCTGTGACTTTCATACTTAACTTTCTATTTTAGGATGCAAATAAGAAGGCTGGGGTTTGCATTGTTGTTTTGCAATGCATTATTCCTCATTTTTATCATTGTTATTATGATTTTTAATCACCATCATCCAAACTACTAAAATCGTTAGTTTGGAAAAGGTCATGTAATCCATAAAAACCTTTTTCCTACCTTGTACAGGAATTTCAGTTTTTGTCACTCTTGAAGAATCTAGTGAAAACATTGCCTGTACTATTAAGTTGCTTTTAGGAAAAAATGCCCAACATTTAATCAGAATCTGTCTTCCTGTAACACTGAGGAAAATGATCAAAATTGTGTATAACAGGTACAAAATTGCTTCTCTGTTCAAAACTCCAAGGAATAATTTCTATTATGTGTTATTAAATTTTCACAAGAGATATGTTCCTATGATTGGATCTATACAATGCTAGCAATATCTGTTTAAAAATGAACGATTCACATTTGATAAATGCCCTACGTTCTTTGTATGCTAATTTAGTGGCCTGGTCAGTAAAGTGTCAATCACTAGATAACATTGATTTATTTATTTAGATCCCGTCTTTATTTATAATAACTCAGTGTGGCAAATATACATAATACTCCATCCACCTCCTATTTCCCTCAAAACAACAATCAGGTGGTGGGGTGGGCTGAGAGAGAATGACTGACCCAAGGTTATCTAGCTGACTTTCATGTTTGCTGGTTTCTAGCTGATGCCTTAACTACTAGACCAAACTGACTCTTTCGTTAGTTCATAGATTTAGATATTATCAGAGAACATTATGAACATAGAGAGAAGATGTGTGGATTTTTCCAGTTCTGTTCCTTCTTTTGTACCAAAAGTTTATTTTTTACTTTCTTTCATTCCCTCTTTACTAATTACTTACAATCATTTATTACAGAAGTTGAGCAGGTACATATAATTATTTTCTGTTTCTGTTCTCCATGCATTATATACAATAATGTGCATATACATATAGACATACATATGTTTAATACAGTATATTGAATAAACTCTCAATGCAAACTGCTATGTTTAATTGTTTTTGACTTTTTATAAAATGTGAGCATGTGTTCTGAATTAGCAACACATACATATATATGCACAAACTAGATAGCAGTTACATATCATATCAGGATTCCTGCTTAAGGATATATGGTTGATATATGGATATAACAACATTATTCTTTTACAGTTTTATAGGAAAAAGACATCAGCTTTAGTGACATGTTCATGCATAGTCTTCCATGCAGCATTCCAAACTTAACATAAAGAGAAGATCAAGTAATTCTGAAATCCCAAAATGGATTTGATGGTTTCTGAAAGAATTATTTGATTATCCACTTCAGCAAAGCGATTTTATGATTTGATTTTGTTCCTAAATACGTTTCTTTTGAAAAAAAATCTAAAGAAAGATTATCAGACCAGATGAGGGTTTAGTTTTATCTTATTTAAATGTATGGGGTGGTCTAGGGAATTCCTTAGCTTTGTTTAATTCTTAAAAGTGCAGCTTATTTGCAACAGTACTGGGTTTTTTAGAGTTGGGACTCAATTATATTCTAGAAGAAATTTGCTAGTTGAATTTATGTATTATGCTAAACCACTATGCAATTGTTTCTTTATTTTTAACTTACTACAATATATAAAACCAACATTCATGGTTTATCAAAGATAAGCACACTGCTGAGAGAAAGAGACCTTTCACCTTCTGGTAAAAATCTATCACAAGTCTGGAAAGTTTAAAAGTAAGATAGCCACACTTTTACCAATAAATGGACAACACTTTTACTGTCAGTTTGGATCTTGACTAAAATTAGTTGCACTTAGGTTTCACTTAAATCAGTGGGATAGATTAGCCATGACTTAACTTCTTCAGCTGATTTAAATATAAACAAATTAGTGATACATGGTTCCATGAAATCAGTAGGACTTAGGACATTAAGTTGCCCCACTCATTTGTATAAGTCTACAAGTCACCAATTTTCTTTCTATTGGGTTCAGTCACAGGAGAAACTTTATTATTTCTATATACATACACTGTATATTTTTAAAGTTGCTATTTTCAGGAAGTTCATGCTATACAGTATTAAAGGAATATTAATGCTAGTTCCAATTAGAAAGCAAGTCTTGATTTTAAATTGTATTTGTAATTAGTGAAGTGTTGACTGAACCTCTGGAGCAAAATTACATTTGATATTAAATTATTTTGTGGCTCATTGTATAAACACTGCTTTAACAGATTGGTTGTAGCAACAATTGACTCTTTTTCTTACAAATTACATTGTGTGTGTGTTTGGACAGAACTTTGCAATTGTCCTGATAGAGAACAGAGATGGCTCCAAATAATGAATTTCTCCTGATTTTTTTTTTGCATATTCTCTCTTTTACAGAGTTCAGTTGACAATTAATCCCACATACAAAATTTGGCTAGTGTTCTATATATTCTCAGCTACATTTTTTATATTTTAGACTGTAGATGAGATGATACTGTGGTTGAAAACTTCAAATTTTTATGATTAATTTTTATTATATTTCAGGATAATGAAAGAACAGAAACAAGGAAGAATTGCAGCAGGACTGTGATTCTCTTTTTACCCCCCATAGTTAGCTTCTATAGCATTAACATGTGACAATTATTACAAATTTGTTTTGTGAAGTTTATCCTGGTATAGACAGGAAGTGATGGAAAGCTTCATTCACTTAATTTCTATCATGCCATTTATTAAATCAAGAAAAAGTGTCAGAAAAAAAGATGATTCCCCAAAGCTACCTTTAAAAGACTTTTAAACAAATGAAAGTGCAGCTTGAAAACCATATCAGAGGCAGGAAACAACTGTTTTACTTAAGCATCATGGCATCTAAGGTTTTACTTTATAAGAATTTTTAATGGCCTGTTGCTCCTGGCTCTTGCCCTAGTTTTTCTTTATAGTATCTGTAAAATGGAAGTTTTTATCTTGGTCAGGAGAATGTCTCTTTGATCTTGAGCCAAAAAAAGAGAAGCTTACATGAGCTCAAACGTGTTGTCAGACTTATCACATAACATGTATGACAAGTAGGCCAACAAATTCTAGGAGGAAGTGAGCAGAAAAAGGCATGAAGAAGCATTAGCAAAAACTGTGACAATTATAAAATTCTCAAAATTTCCTCTTGAAGATTTGCACATGTTTTATTCAATAGAATATGTTTTGGCTCCGTTAGGTTTGTGTCTTTGAGTCAGTTTCCACTTTATCTTTATTCTCAGGAACAAATAAATAGCATGTGAACTGAGACATATCAAGCCATTACCTTTTTTCTTCTCTTTTTTTCTGTTCTACTATCCCTTTACTGACAGACTGATACTTTTTTGCATTCCTCTTCCTTCATTACAGGAAGATATAGGATTTTCTCTCTCTCTTTTCTCCTGCATAGTACATTGGGTGATGCAGGCTTTCTAATACAGTAACATCTTTACTAAATCATACTTGGCCTTTGGTACTTAAGCATTTGTTTCTAAATAGTTTTAATGCAGTTGGTTCTATCACCATACTTATGTCCTGTTAAATATGAACTATACAGCAATGTTTCTCAAACTGAACAACTTTAAGATGTGTGGGCTTCAACTCCTGGAATTCCCCAAATAGCATGGGGAATTAAAACTTTTTCCATAAATAGTAGTGTCTTTTGAGAGTTAGTGAAGTATAAAGAAAAAAATGAAGTCAAATTTGCAAATAAATAGTAAATTGTATACCAAAGTGATTATTCACTTATACATAGCTCAGGTATCCTCCACTGTAGAGATTTGTGCCATAAATACTCATTGGAGCAAACTCTAGTTTTCATGAAGCCCTCAGTAGATCCAGAGTGTGAGCTCGGAGGAGGATAGCAGTGAAGAAGCTCCTGAGAGAGATTGCACTATGCACTCCTCCAAACCTTTATTGTGAGATAGAAGTATAGCAGGAACAAATAAAGAAGTTGGTCTACCTGGCCTTTACTAATATTTTAATTTCCCACAATGCTCTGGGGTTCTTTACGTGATAATTTAAATGCAAATGCAAGCAGAGAATTTGGGTTTGCTTTTCTGCTTCCGGCACATGCCTATCTTGTGAAAAAAGAGACACAGTGAGAAGATAGAGTCACAGGACACCATAAATACTTGATAGTTACAACCCCAGATGATGGGACCACACACACAGAAGCATGACAATGGCTCAATAATGTGATTTCCCAGGTCTGATGAAAGAACCTGGGGGAAAATTTATTTTACCTACTTGGAAGAAAGCAGTAAGAGAAATACAAACGCAATGAAAAGTTATCACTTCACATGCCACCAATAGGATAAAATACAAATTGCCTTTATCAGTTTGAAAAAAAATATGTTTGTTGTTTACTTTAGAAGATAAAGTCTTGGCTTGAAAATAAATGGAATACTTGGCATATGAGGTATTGTTATTGGCATGCTTGAACTTCTAAATGTATTAAGTTCAGAGTAGGTTGAGTGAAGCTCTCGATGTGTTCCCAATGATGGAACCAGACTCCAGCCAAACCTATGTGCTGAGCTTTGACTTTCAAAACTGAGACGAGACAGCCTTTGGTTGAATCTGACTCAGAAATGCCACTATAGTTATATAAGCAAGCTAGCTGTTTAAGGATTAAAAATGTTGATTTATTTTCCTAGAATATAACAATGATAGCATTGCCCATTAAGATGCTGTCAATGTCAAGGTGTACAGTTTCATTGGATTGTAAAGCACACTTTTACATTCTAAATTATTGCACACTTGTTTCTTAGTGCAGTTACTCTTCCTTTCAGGGCCAGCCGAAGCCATTTCACTCCATTGCTCCTTCTCACCATGCTATAGGCTGGATATTGAATCTTTTCCCTTTCTTATACAGTCTAACTGGTAACTCCTGCCACTAAATTTGAGGCAGAACAGTGAATAGGCACAGCAAGCTGGGAGCCAGGGTGCATGTCTCTGTTTTCTAATAGATAGAAATGCCTGGAGAAGTGACTCAGTCAGAAAAGCAGATAAATTATTAGCATCTGCCACCTAAGGTGATCATCTCACTCTGCCTCATCCAGTCTGGGCAACCTGTACCTCCTGATTTATTGCCAGGATTGAAATGTGGTGGTAAATTCCCAAAATGGGGTTATCCAATGTTCCAATATTTTTAAAGAAATAAGTAAGCTAGTAGGGCTGTGTCATACATTGGTTCCAATTCCTTGGTGCTTCTGAAAATTAATCTGCCAATCACCCTTAACATAAGACTGGTCTTTTGTGGCTTCATCACTGAGTGATATTTATATTGTTAAAATGTCTATGATCTAATAACTGATATACTGTATAAAAGAAGTCCAACCATCAAGTGCTTTCCTGATGAGAGTTATCAAGTTCTATGTAAAAAGAGTCCCCATGATTTGATTTATTCTTCTTTTGAATTCTGCATGCATCAAATATTGAAGCATAATATAGAGAAAAATGTCTAAATAGAGTTTTCACTGAAATTATATGAGAACAGTCCCTGACATTTTCAATGAATATAATTATTTCCAAAATTAAAATAACCAGACCAGATATATATTATTAATATATGTCTAATATATGAAAATAATCCAAACTTGACCTTATATTTTCTCTTCTGACAATATTCTCATTAATGCATCAATCATTCTTATTTATTCATCATATTTCTACAGTTGCCCATCTCACAAGATGTCACTCCAGGCAGTAAAGTAAAAAAACAAAGCATACAATAAGCAATATTGTATTGTATTTTAAACATATAATTAAAAATATCCATCAGCTTTGACTATTAAGAGATTAGTAGAGAGAATTTGAGTTATAGGCAATGCTGCCACTTCACTAATTCACATTACCTTGAGATAACCAAGCTTGTTGACACAACCATGTTTTGAGGGAATTCCAGAAGGATGTCAAGGATGGGGCCAGGGGGAATAAGATTCCCAGGTCAGATGCTCTGGCACAAAAGGCCATCTCCTGGGTCCTGCCAATGTAACTCCTTCACAGATGGGACCCGCAACAAAACTTTTCTGCTGGATCTGATGGGACAGGCAGATGTCATCAGGCAAAGGCAGTTTCTCAAATAACCTGGTCTATACCATGAGGTGCTTTAAAGTCAAATCCAGCACCTTGAATTGGGCTTGGAAGCAAACTGGCAACCAATGCAGCAGTGCATTATCCTGCAGATTAATTCATAATTCTTTTTCACTGTTCATAAACCCATGTTATTTTAATTTGATATACTCTAGAAAGCTGTGCCCAAATATCTTTTTTCATATAAATATGGCCATATCAGCATGATCTTTCAGAACATTCTCTAAATGTTAGTCTTGAAATCCACTTCTAAATGGCCCTGCTGACTATAAAAATGTTTCATGAATTTAATTCCCTGCTTTGAACTTATTTTCGCTAAGTAATCAGTGAACCTGCTAACTTGACTTTTATCATTTCCAAACCTATGCAAAACCATTGTCTCAGTCTGTACCTCAGATTTTCTATTTAATTTGCACCCACTAAATGAAATACCTCTAGGCCTAACTATACTACCTCCTATCCATCTTCACAGTCAGCACAATATTGGCAGGAAATAAGGGAGTGCTGTTTGGGTTTTAAGAAGTGAAAGCAAAAGATTTTGAATGCCATTCAAGAACCTTGCAGGCGGTTCATGTATCAAAGCTGGCTTGGAAACTAAACAGGATCAGTCTTGGTAAATTCTTAGATGGGAGGCCTGTAGGGAACACCAGGTCTATGTACTAGAATGGTAAAAAAACAACAACCCAGTGTTATTTAAATAATGCTGTCAAGAAAACTACATGAATATGTACATATGTGAAATGAGGAGGAATCAAGCTCAACCTGAAAAAGGTTTACCTCTGTATCTTGCAATAATTTGGTTAGACTGAGGCCAGCGTTGGGCTGAAACTGATTTATCCAGCAACTAATTTGTTGCAATTACTCTCAAGAATTAAAAAAAGATCAGGAAGGAGATACTGGTCAGATCAAGCTTCTGGAAGAAACAAGTGGCATTGTTCTGTTGGTTGTTCTGTTTCTAACAGTCGTTCTGTTTTAATCCGCTTGGTGTGTTGCTAGAAAGCCATGTACAATATTATTAAACACACACACAAACACATCCCAAAAAGATGTTATGACTGCTATATATGTATAAAGCTGACCTTCCTATGCCAGTTTTCTTTGACCTTAAAGCAGATGAACCATTCTTTTTAGTGCTGTACAGGCTAAGTTTCTTTGTAATTCCAGTCAACAAAGGAATAATAATTGAGCAGATGGTACTGGCAGAATCATCAGACAGAGACATGCACATAATGACATCCACACATGTACAAACAAACTGAAGGTCAGGTTTTTGTAACCTGCAACCTTTTTTTTATAATTCAGAATCAGGAAACTTATTTCAGAACGTAATTTAATGTTTTAATCAATTTAAGTTTTTGACTTTTTTAACTTTAAAATTGCTGAATGTAATGAAAACAGAAACAGTCAAGCCTGTAATTACAGATTCTTAAGTATTAAGCAGGACCACCCAGTAAACCACTTTAATTAAAGCCTGCCTTTTTAAGTTCAAGCAAGTGGTGGAGCAAAATATATCTTTGTATCTAATGGCAAACTTGGAGTAACTTATAGATACACCCTGATTTATCTCTCAGCCTCATGCTGTGCAAAGTATACATAATGGGGAAAAATATGTGTGTTACTGCCTTTGCTGCAAAAACTGTAACAAATTGTGCAACTTCGTTCACAACACAGGTAGGCAAACCTCATCCATATGAAGTCTACTCGGTTTTTGGTTGACTTCAAGTCTTTTACAAGTTCTAATATGTGAGTTCAGACTGATTGGGATATCGTGCCAATTTTCTGTGATCCCGTCCAGTCACGTTTATCATATCCAG
>JANHZU010002223.1:182006-197287 GCA_032468055.1 Acrochordus granulatus | reverse complement strand
CAAACATCAAAAAGCAAGAAGTAGCAATGGCAGAATCTCTTCCCCTCCCTCATTCCATAGAGGCCCAACATTTAGGCAAACTAAAAAAATGATTATAAATTGTTCCATTTTAGGGCTTTTAAAATGCAGTAAGATTTGTTCTAATACAAAAAGAGAAAGAGTTTGGGCTACACTGGAAAAAGGAACAAAAGGGAGAAGAGGAATTCCAATAAAAAAGTTTATGGCTTGAGGTGTTTTAGAAAATGTATTCCTTTTTCAAGGATACTGTGAAAACAGATACAATATAAAAAATAACATTTGAATGAGTTATAATATGCATGCATACAACCATATTTCTAAAACTGGTCAATTCTCCTTATGTATATTCAAAATAATTCAGAAAAGTCTAAAACAAAATAGCCTCAAATTATATATAAGCAGGCAAAGGTTTCTATTTATAGAAAAAAACTAATTCAAATGATATGGAGAATAATGTTGTTGCCATAATGGGGAAAAGAATAATTAACAATATGATTATGAACATTCTTTAATAATGTAATGTACATTTATTGTGAATGAAACACAATAAATGTTTCATTCTAAGCTAAAAAGCTAAAAAGATTCCAACATAAAATAAGGAAAAGATTTTTTTTCACCATTTGGATTAGCTGGGAATTGGTGTACTCTGCAAATCTGACTGAAATTGAGGGCAGATGTGGTTATTTGTAAAGGACTTATTCGCTATAATACTTTTTGTTTTGTTAATTAATTTATAAACTATAAACCTTTGGCCAAGGCTACTATAAACACTATAAAAAAGCACCAGCTGAATCAGTGCAATAATATTAAATATACAACAACAGATATACCGTGTAGAATTACAATACAATTATAATTAAATATAATTTAAATAAAACAATGTTTATTCAACATTGTTTAACTAAAAATCTACATACTGGGACAAAGATTCTAGAATATGAAGAAAACAATCTAGTAATCTCTTTCTTCTGCTGTGTTCCATTGACATTGCCTATAGTTCGTTCTCTGCCAGAAAATGGGGTATATCAAAATTTAAGTTGTCTTTTCTGTTTTTAAGTATTGCTTTTCCCTTTAAGCCAGCAACAAGTATGGCACTATCAAAGTGGGTAAAATCAGATATGCTTCATTAATATTTTGTTTGCAGCATGATCAAATGGTGGGAATGGGAGGGTCAGCATATTTAATGGACACTTCACATTGCTGCAGGCATGTCTCCTATCCCAGATTTAAGGTACTCTTTTGATCTACCTTTTCCTCTCTTTTTCCTACAATTTCCCAAACAGATGATTAGTAGGTGACAGAAAACAGATTCAGTTGTCTAAGAAGAACAGACTTGTTTAAACAGCAAGACTTAGCACACTTCTGTAGGAAGGAGAGAACAAAGCCCAGAGTCAAACAAGAATGGTTGAGCTATCTATAATTCCCAAGCAGATCTGTTAAGGTACATGGGCTGTAAAAATTATCACTAGATGCCAGCAGTGAGTTTTTTCTACCTTTCCTGCCCTCTACTGGTCATCTAGATGTGTACAGTCCAGATGTTGTATGACTTGACTATTCTCTCTTCCCTTACCCCTTCACAATCAGAAAGGAGCAAGACATCATGGCAGCAGTTATGTGGGAACTTTCAGGGCCTCTGAAGGTTTGGTGTTGGGGCATGCGATTACTGCTGAGGTCACAGCTCACTCAGAAGCAGCAGTGAAGGAGAAAGAAGCAAGAAGTAGCAATGGCAGAATCTCTTCCCCTCCCTCATTCCATAGAGGCCCAACATTTAGGCAAACTTGTCTGAGCTGCAAAAATCTAGGCATTGCAGTTTAGAGTCAGAAAACTGTAAATCTTTGCTGCTACTTGGTTATTTGGATAGGTTAAATATGATAGCCTCATATTGCATTTGAAATTGTTGAAGGCTTAGAGGAAGGAGTAGGTTATGGGGATGCCTGGTCTTGTGGGCCCCAAGGCTTTGGTCTCTCCTGCCTTCACAATATTTATACTTCTGAGCAAAGGCTGTAGGTTTAGGTTTTTATTTCACAAAATAGTTGTGAACCCATGAATAAGGAAAGCTGACTAAAGATATTATCTTGGTTTGTTTCAGGGTCCAATTCAATGTGTTAAATATGATCTTTATGGAACCTATCCCATCCAGCCAGGCAGGAAAAAAATGTTGGGGACACCATCAGCTGAAGAATCTGATCCCCCTGTGGGATCCAGAAATAGTGTCTTCTCTACCCTTGCTCCCGATTTGTGGAACATCTTCCCCCAGAGGTGAAGCAAGCCCCACTCTCTTAGCCTTCAGGAAAGTCATAAAAATGTGGCTTTGGACTTGCTGGGAGCACACAGAGTAGCATATAGCCATTGGGCTGGTTAATTGGAGTGCAGTGGCCCAGCAATTATGATGCTGGGCTTGTCAGCTGGAAGGTTCAGCAGCCCAAGTTCAAGACCCAGGCACCATGTAACAGGATGAGCATCCCTTATTCACCTCAGCTCCTGCCAATCTAGCAGTTCAAAACCATGCAAATTGCAAACAGATAAATAGGTACTGCTTAAATTGGTGGGGAAGTAACAGTATTCTGTGCACCTCATTGTATAGTTATGCTGATCCCACGCCTACAAAAATGTCTTTGAACAACGCTGGCTCTTTGGCTATGAAATGGACATGAGCGCTGCCTTCTAGAGTTGGACACAACTGAAAGAGGAAACCTTTATCTTTTTTTATGGGGCTGGTTAGTCCCCTCGTAGCCCTCCCTTCACTTTTAATCAATTTTAACACTCCTTGTGTTTTTAAATTTTTGTATACTATTGTTATGTTTTTAAAATTTTATTGTATACCACCCAGAGTTCCTCTCTGAAGGAGATGAGGGCTTTTAATATAATTGATTAATAAATAAATAAATAAACAAACAAACAAACCTCTGTTTTACCTGGATGTATCACATCAAGGCTGCAAAAATCCAAATTACAATTTGGTGACAGCAAAGAGATACAGTTGTTTTTCTCCCATTTATTTGGGCTTTCACCTATTGTCTCTGTTTTATGTCCCTACTCTGTTTCCTCCACAAAAATAATAAAAACTGTACTAACTGTTCCAAAATTCCAAGAATAATTTTTCTACAAGGTCCTTTTAATCATCCTATGAGTAATATAGAAAATGACCTTCTAAGTATTGCACAGAAGATCTGATTTATTTTGATGGAATCATCTGGAATCAAATGGAGACTTCTTGGCAATCCTGCAGTGCAGAGTAAAAGGCTAACAGGAACGGGGAATTAAAACTAGAAAAGTAGCAATCGAGACTTGTTCTGCTCAGTCATCCAAAACTTATAGTCAAGTTTAATCAAATACATATCCAATGTACATATGCAAAGAAGTAGCAGGTTCATCTTCCTAGGCTTAAACATTCAGTGTTTGTGACTGAAATCATGAAATTAAGATATTATGAAACATAATCAGACTGTTTACTTGAAACAATAATGATGCTAAGGTATAATTACTATGAATACATAAGCCTTATGGGAGGAGATACTGAAGTTTGGAAAAACTGAAGGCAATTGGAATGAAGCCAAAAGAAAGCAAGATAGCTGGATATTATCACAACTGACAGAACTTCAGAGAAGCAATTACTGGCAGATAATCCAGGCAAAATGAACTGAACAAGGTCATCAAAATTTGGAAAACTTAATGCTGATCTGATGACAATTTGTAAATAAAAATGAATAATCTTGAAACCCATATTTCATTTGGATATAGTTATTTAGCAAGACTAATTGCAGATATTGTAGCTGTAGTATCTCTTCAAATAAGATGAAGGTCATAATATAGTTGAAAGAATAATAGGAGGAAACCTGTGATAGTGTACGGCAGCCCAGAATTAGAAGAAGTTTGTGAAAGACAAGGTATTATACAAATTAATAATAGGCTTTTAGCTACCACAACTGGTATTATTTGTCTATGAATATTCTCATTAATCCAGGTCATGATAAGTAGTAAAAATTGCAAAAGTTTTGCAAAGTTTCTTAAAAAAGCAACTGGACTTTAATTACAAGATGCTATTGGAGACATTTCACCTTCTATCCAAGAGATTTTTTTAATCCATCTAAAAATGAAAAAGAATGGTCAGGAAATATGTACATTTCTTAAAAAGGGGGTGGGGGAAGATGAGGAAACATAGCAAGATTACACCCAGCCATTTTAGCAGGGTGATAAGTTTCTAACAGAAGATAGGGGGTTTTGGGGAAAGGATGCAGGAACTTGTAATATCCTTGTAATTAAAATCCAGTTGCTTTTTTAAGAAACTTTGCAAAATTTTTGTAATTTTTACTATTAAATTATCTGTTTGATATAAAACTACATCTGGATAACCACTCTGTTGTCTCCCCTCCACCTCATCTCAATTTACATCAGTTTTGCCCCTCCATGGGTTCAGTGAAGTGAGCTACAACTCAAAAATCTTGTGCCTTTTAATAAAATGTTAGGTTGAAAAAAGGCATTACCAGATTCTTGACTGAAGGAACTGTCAGTAAATCATCAAGAATTACTTTGCATGGGCATTTATCAGAGGCAAAAAAAGGCAGAAGAAAAGGAACCATAAATCTATTTGCATTTGGATAAAAATCCAAGGGCAGAACTTCCTCCTGATGTAAAATGGTGAGGAATAAAAGCTGAAAATAAGATACAGCACTTTTCCTCAGGACAACATCTTGATTCAATTGCTCTGAATGAAAAAGCAACAACAGTCCCACTGTTCTCAGCAGGCGTCCTCAGAGTATCCAGAGCACATTATCTGCTTTAGGCTCACACCATCCCTACAATACTGCTGTGAATTGGTCAATATTTCACCTGCATTAAAAGTTGAAAGCAGATGCCAGAGAGAGGTATTCAAAGCCTTAACAGAGAGTCTGGGATGCTGAGGGAGCCCCTCCGCAGATCAATACTGGAAGAACTCCCTCTAGCATTTGTCTGGATTTTGGCTTAATTTGTTCTGAAACCTCAGCCATTATGACTTTTTCAGCAAAGAAACGTGGGTAAAACAAACCTGATCCCATGAATGAGCCTACCATATTTCCTGTTTTTCCTTTTTTAAAAAGTTTTAAACAGATTAGCTGACAAAAAGTAATAATCCTGCCAGTGTAAACCAAAATCTTTTAGGGGTTAGTGGATTTGATTTACCGGAAAAAAAATCCATGTAACTCACTTCATGATTTACAGCCACAGTGAATGCAGCTCTTGAATGTAGATACATACTTAGAATTTTCTTGCCCCGCATATAAATTTTCATTTTTCCTTCTATTTATTAATAAACACTACAACAAAACGGTCTCAGTTTGATGCCTAACACATGGCTTGAACTTCAGCGCTCATCATTAGTACGCTAGGGTCGAAAAAGCTTTAAGCCGTTTCAGGTGAACAAACGCCCCTCGACGGGCAAAACATCTGTCGGGAAACCGTATGTTCTACACGCGATAACCCGTGTCTGACATCAACTGACTGGATACAAAGATGCACGGCGTTATGATAAGTAAGACGCGTCGTGCGACCCCTCGTAGAGACAAACGCACAACCGAGCATGCACGTCGCTTGAATGGAAAGACGATTCACTGCTGCCCAGCGACAAAGAATCCCAGCCTCCAAAAGCATCTTTCATTCCAAACAAGAGAAAAGAAACTTTCTGGGCCAAGAGTGACGCTAGCTTCACCCCAATTAGTAAGTCTATGGGCCTCTGCGACAACGGAGGCGTCGCTTTGCGGAAGAGGGCAGCGTCGGGAAGGAGGAGGAGAAGGAGGGCGAGTACGATGCGGCGTTTGGCGCATGCGTGTTCGGCAAGGGGGCTCTACGCTTTCTCTAGGTCACCTGCGTACGATGTCTAAGGAGTGAGTGTCGGAGAGGGCGTTTAAAGGGAAATGGGAGGGGGTAGCAAGAACCACGCTGTGGAGTGAGTGCTTCGGGTGCAGTAGTATTTATGACGTCACCCAAAGTCACTCACTTCGAAGTGGGACGAGGGCTCAGAAAAGGGTACTGACGTATCTAGAAATCCTCTATACGGGCGGGCGAAGAGCGGGAGGTGTGCCGAGATCGTCGCACAGCCGCAGGTCTTTGGATGGGGGCGGGGCACGGCAGAGGCTGCTTTGAGCAGTCTTGGTAGACTAGTTGGACATAGTTTATTTTATTTTATTAGATGTATTTCGTCTGTTTGAAGCTGAAACGTGCCCCCCCCGCATTTTGTTTATCCGTTCACAGAGCGTTCAAAATATCTGAAATAGCCAAATGTGAAGGTGGGTTGCCCTTGTTTGATAACTCTTTGATTGTTACATAAAAAAGGATAAAAGCTATTGGTTTCGCTTCTTTACTTAAGCAGAAAATCATAAGCAGCTCCAGAACAATTTCTAGTTTTTCTGTATGCTTGCTGAGGCACTTTTCGCATGCTCTACGGATTCAGCATCTTTGCCTTTCTTTCATTGGTTTAATGAGGAGGGAAAGGAACAGTTATGATCTTAATCACAAAACTTAAAAAGAAAGTAACTTGTTTTTCTTGGCAGTCAAGTTGAAATTGATGTTTTAGTGTTAGTTGTCAACAGTATATGCTTTGCAGTGCTAAGTATTGTTTAGATGGTCACACAGAAATACTTTGATAAGTAGCATGTGTTCAGTCAGTTTGGTGATATTTGTGCTGGACAAAAATGAGTGAAACCTGGCTTTACTTAGAAGAAACCTAGTGAAATATTTCTTTAAATAAATACAGTGAGGAGAGCAGAGGATGCTGACCACATCCCCCACTTGGGGCATGTCCCAAATTATTTGGAGGTGATAATGCTAAATTAATTGAAAATATATGGACCTCATCAATATCAGAATGTTATAAAAGCATTAAATCAATGCCATCTGATACTGGGTCCAATATAGCACCTCAAAACAATTAGGTTAAATTGTTAAAGGAAAAAGTAATAAAACGAGAAGCTTCAAATTAGTAGCGACTATTGGTGATTAAAAGCCAAAGGTTATGCTGAAAGTTATAGGCAATGTTTAAGAATTTTGGAATTGTTTGTCATAGCTCTTTTTCCATTTTACTATGGAAACTTTTAAATAGGGCTGAAAACTTCAGATAAGGTTATAATTTTCCAATCAGTACTGTTCATAGATCTTCAAACATGTTTGTCTTTTCCCTCAGGAAAATAGAGATTCCAGGTCCACCCACATCAAAATGCATTCTGTATTGGAAAAGGAAGGTCAAATCAGAATACATGCGTCTTCGGCAACTCAAGAGACTTCAAGCAAACATGGGAGCTAAGGTAAAGACATGCTGTACCTTAAACTGCAAAACTTTTTCCAGTAAGCTTTATCTCTGCATATTGGAATGGACAGATAAAGTCTGATTGAAAGAAACTTCTGTCTTGTAACCGGCTTACTTTCAGGACAATGAGAAGTTTAAATGTAAAAAGTATGCATCAATCTACTCTCACCGTTATCTGTTTATTCTGCAGATCCAGAATCCATATTCATGGAGTTCAGGAAGTTCTCTGCAACTCTATAAATAGCACACCTCTTTGTTTTAGCCACAATTATTGATGCCCATATGGAAACTTTTTGCCTCTGTGCTCTCCCTCCTCTTCTTCCTCCTCCACTAGCCTTCTCACCACTGTTGCTCTGCTACAGATCCATCCCACCTCATGAAAAGTAGCAGATAGTATCATATGCACCCCTCCTTTTTTTTCCTTTGAGGAATGTTACAGGAGAAATATGCAGCTACATCTTCTGTTTCTGAAGGGGAGGGGAAAACTTTTATCTGGGAACATCTGGACCTCCTCTCAATCCTTATGTTTCACCAGAGTATTGGACAGTGGGCAGTGGGCAAGTGTGTGTCCAGAGGCGAGGTAAATTCCTGTGGCCTGACAGAGGTGAGCCATTTACAGAATATATATGGCCCCTTTTTTACAGTTATCAAAGTACTTCAAGATTACATTACCCAACTATTGGGAGGTGAGGGAGAATAGTAGTAATGAAAGTATAGTAAAGTTTAAAAAGTGACTATTTGGTGCCCCAAAGCATGAAAAAGGTAAAAAAGGAGATGGCAAAAGTTCATTCCTGATAATGTGATCTCTATGCTTGTTAAAAAATTGGGCAGCCTCTAACATAATCATAAGAGAACATTAAAAATTTAATGTAAAATATCTCTCTAAGAAAAAAATAAAATTCACTTCCTCATATTTGTGGGTAGAAAATAACTTATCAAGTTAACTTATATGTTCTTATGAACTAAGAGGCAGTTGACATTGTGTATAGTGATATGAAAAGGATTGATTCTGATTGTAACAGCAGAGAAATAGTCAGTGGTGCAGGTTTAAGAATGATTTCCTTTTGCTGGGTTCCTGTGACTTTCATGGATCATTCTTCCATGATGACAAAAAGTTGATTTTTTAATCTTTCCTCTATTCCTATAGGCTTTATTTGTATCTAACTACACAAAGATTCAGGAAAAGATAAATATCTTAAACGATGACTGGAAGAAGCTTAGAGTTCAGCCTATTCAATCTATGAAACTGGTTGGAGGAAACCCTTTTCTCAAGCAGGTATTGCAGCATATAATCTACTATCTTTTTTGTGTTCGTATTTACACTCCATAGTACAGCATCCCTATTTTCCATGTCTCTGAAATTCCACATTCACTCAGAGATAAAATTTAGATCAGTTACATAAAGCCATGAGTATAAGTTTTTTCAGAATAAGAAAGATTCAGGTTGTCCAGCAGCAGCAGCAGCAGCAGGAATGGTTGACATTCTATGTGCAAAACCAGTATTTCTGTTTCCTGCTAGGATTCTGTGAATTGCTTCTGTTGCAGGATTCTCTCTATAGTCATTCTTTTATGCTTTTACTTTCCTAATTTCCATTCATTGCCTTCTGTTCCCTAAACTCTTCAGTTTATTGATGTGTATCCCTTGGAGATAGAAGAGAAGCAGGCTCATGGATTGGGATAGGCTTAATTGGTACATATTTTTTCTTAAATCATGGTCAGTGGACAGTGAACTTTCCAAGTAATACAAATTAACACTTCTGGTCATGTTGAATATACCTGTTTTGCAAACTAATTGACCATAATCAGTTCTTCCATCATTATGTTTAAGGATAAGGGCTTCCAAGTTAGAAGGCATACCAAAACAAGCAGGCTGACTCCAGCATTTAATGTATTCTCAGTTATATAGTGCTTAGCAGCATCTCCAGACAAGTCAGAGAGATAAAAGGCATTTTTATGCAAAATGTTCTTAATTTGCTGCTTGAAAGCCTATGGAGAAAGAACCATCTGGATCTGAAAAAGTAAAAAACAAACAGGGTTGAGATGAAGGCACCTGCAAATTGTGGAGGAACAGGGAGCAGAGTCTCCTTAAATAGCTGTAACATGTTGCTAGATTTATGTAGGAAGAGATGATCTTTAAAATGTTTTGGAAACAAACTATTCTGGTCTTCACTGGTAAGTATCAGCATGTTACAGTAAGCCTAGAAAATAATAAGATTGTCCACTTGATGTGATAATGGCTCTGTATGATCAAATCGGAGCTCCTATCAAAAGTCCAGCTTCTTTTCTTCAGAAGGAGAAAATATAATAGAAGAGGATTCCCTTTGATACTAAAGCATGATCATTGCAGCACATGGTATCTGCCTCCTTTAGTATCAGAAATAGATGAAGACATATTTAGCCGGTGGTTCTTTAGAAGGGTGGCTAGTATATTACTCCTTTTGATGGGTGTACTTTTCTTTTCCTCCAGTGCACAGTTGAGAGCATCTTCCCCACTGTGAACACCCAGACTTTGTTCATGCGGACTCTAAACACTGTAGCCCTAGTGCCGATCATGTATTCCTGGTCTCCACTCCAGCAGAACTTCATGGTAAGTAACCAGCTGCTGCCATAATTCAGAGCTTAAATATGAATATTGTCTTTTAAATACAGAGCATCTTTTAAATCTGTTGGAAGGCAGCAGGTTTCTTCATCGAGTCCTATCTAGTGAAAGGACATCTTCTGTTTTTCTTTCTGAACCTAAAATTCATTGTATTTTTACTAAGGTTTGCATACTTGTTTGTGATATCTGAATTGTCTGTTAGGATGGAGTCAGCACAGTAACTCATCTGATGAAGTGACATTTTTTGTTGTCTATGTTATCCTTGGTGTCCAAAACATCTGGATTCCAGATAGGGAAAAATGGCATTTAGAAGCCATGCCCAGGAGGATCAGGGAAGTTCCAATTTGATTCTGCAAAATAAGATGATCTGCCATTCTCTAAGAGTCTCTTTCATTTCTGCT
Organism: Acrochordus granulatus; assembly: GCA_032468055.1. Lineage (NCBI taxonomy): Eukaryota > Metazoa > Chordata > Lepidosauria > Squamata > Acrochordidae > Acrochordus > Acrochordus granulatus. Next base: position 186,990 of record JANHZU010002223.1, on the reverse strand, counting down.
GGAATGTTCAGAACTAGTAAAATGCTCACATTCTGCTGTTTCTTAAAAGAAGTTTCTTCATTCCTTCTCAGAAACTTGCTATTGCTAATGAAGCCTGGGGATAGAATGCAGAAAGGAGTCTTCAGAAGCATGTATTTTTTAAATTTATTGTCATCTTACGATGACATTATTAATAGTTGCTCAAAATTTTCACGCCTTGGTGGTAGATCATTCCGAATTACTCTCAAAGGGTACAGTATTAAAACACAACAATTATGCGGCTTTTGCCCTGCATTAGAATTATCTTATCTGGCAGCAGCTGAAGGATGCCATCAATCCTTTGGTATGTCCCATTGCCTTCACTGAGTTGGAACTAAAAGGCAGTACTTTTAAAGCTGCTCTCCCTCATTAGTAATTGTTAGATAAAGAGAAGTGTACCTTCATTAACTTACTGGGCTGGTGATCATTGCATGGGTCATGCTGTACACTGTACGGTCTTGGCTCTATTCCCACATAAACTACCTAGTGCAAGATAGAAAAAAACATTCTGATCCTCCCTCTACAGTAAGCTGTGATAATGCTGGAGTTCTGCTACTGCAAAATAAGCAAGACAAATTATGTGAGCCACAGCTGCCATCATAACCTTCTCTAGAGGCCATTGATTGAATGGCATAAGCTTGCTTTCAGAGTAAGTGATCATAAAGAAAGGCCTTATGATCATACTATTTCAGCCTTCCCTAACCCTGCACTCTCCTATACTGCCCCCATCCTCCAGTCAGCATAAAGAGTGCTGTGTAGGAGAAGGCTATACTGTGCAGTAAGATTAGTAAATATCCCTCTGGGATCTCGTTAAGGTAGGCATGCAATCTGCCATTTGCAGGCTCTTCTGGTGAGTGGACAAGGGACAGCCACCTGCCTCCCTCAGGCTGTGTCTACCCCGTTTGCAGGTGGAGGATGAAACCGTTTTGTGCAACATCCCTTATATGGGAGATGAGGTAAAAGAAGAGGATGAAACCTTCATCGAGGAGCTCATAAATAACTATGATGGCAAAGTCCATGGAGAAGAAGGTAAAGGTTACAGAGTCTTTCTTTTGTGGGGATTGAAGGGCCCCAGATCATGTGTAGAGAGGAAATTGGGAATGGGGGAGAAGACCAATTCTGCTCACGTAGATCAGATTGTCTTCATGGGCACATAGTTTTGTTGTTTTTCATGAGGTTGATTTTTTCCCCATGTCTAGCAATCATCCATTCACTCAGTTTTCCATTCCAGAGATGCTCCCGGGTTCTGTCCTGATCAGTGATGCTGTTTTCCTGGAGTTGGTCGATGCATTAAACCAATATTCTGAGGAGGAAGATGATGGGCATGATAATTTAGAAGGCAAACAAGAAGCTATGAAAGATGAGCTGCCTGTCACTCGGAAGAGGAAACGGCTTACAGTGGAAAGTAGGTTTCTTTTTATCCATCATGCCTCTTCCTTATGGAGCCACAGTAATACTGCCATGATTTGTCACATGCCTTACTGCTCTACACTTCTTCCATTTTATATCCTGTAGTAAGCAGTATGAATTGGCAAGAAGAGAGCTATAGCTTCAGTTCTGCAGATTTTAATGTAAACAGAACTGTTTTAACTTTCAAGGTTCATAACTCTTCTCTCACTCCATCCCTGAAATTATTAAATGAAATAAAGTAACAAAATAACACAGGCTAAACATTAAGGGCCCATTAAGGCCCAACATTAAGTAAAATATAATTTCTATTCACAGTTTCTTTGTGATCCAACAGAAGTCTCCTGATCATACTTGTGTGTTTTGCTGGGGAAATTATATTGACTGCATGACAATATATACCAGAAAATGTAGAGAAAAGGCACTGTTGGCATTTTCCTGGTCAAAATTGCTAATGGGTTCCTGTATTTTACAATTTAGTTTATGTCTTATGATTACCTGTTGTGGTTTCTTCCTAATTATACACTGGGTCAATCCTGTCTTGGAAGAGCAGTATTTCAGGGAGAGAAATACTTTAATTTCAAAAATATTAGCAGCCTTTTTTGCTTGTCTAACACAGGTAACAAGAAATGTTCAAAGAAGCATTTTCCAAATGACATGATCTTTACTGCTCTTTCATCAATGTTCCCTGATAATGGTTTTCCAGAGGATATGAAAGAAAGGTAGGATTTATTTATCTGTATTCCTCTTTTGTTATTTTTACAAACAACCCAAGGCGGCTAACATATCCAACACATCTTTCTCCTCTTTTCTTCAAACAACCACCCTGTGAGGTGGGTTGGCTGAGAGAGAGTTATTTGGTCATTCATGCCTAAAATGGGACTAGAACTCACAATCTTCCAGTCTGTAGTCTCTTGCCTTAACCACTAGACCAAACTGGCTCTAATTATCATTTGGTTTTTCTAGTTTTTAACAACACAAGCAGTTAAAAAGCTGGGCTTGTTGGCTAGAAGGTCAGCAGCTCAAGTTCAAGACCCAAGAGCTGCTGCATAACAGAGTAGCTCCTATTGTCTGCCTAGCTCCTGCCAATCTAGCAGTTCAAAAGTATGCAAAAATACAAGTAGATAACTAGGCACCACCTTTGGTGGGAAAGGTAACAGTGTCCATGTGCCTTGGCGTATAGTAATGATGGCCATATGACTACAGAAGTGTCTTCATACATGTTGGCTCTTCAGTTAGGAAATGAAGATGAGCATTGCCCCCTAGAATCAGCCACACTTGGCAGGGGAAATCTTTACCTTTACCTTTCAACCTTTTCTAGTCTGCCCTACTGTAATCTAATTTCCAAGATGGATATCAGAAATACTGCCTTTAAAAAAACTAAGCAAGGTTAGACATGGTTAATGTTGATTAAAATAAGAGATTACAGGAAGTCTCAGAACTATAATCTTGACTGAGAAGTTGAAAATACCCCAGAAGGAGGCAAAAGCACACTATACTCTTATTGTTGTTAAGAAAATTATTTGGAGATTTCTTTACTTTTACTAGTCACTTGTAGTCCAGTTTAACTTTGGTAAATGCTGGTCATCTTGCTTTGATCTCCCCCTGCTATGTATTTGAATTCTTTGGAATAACCATCTCAAGCAGCATGCATCATATGCACATTCCTATTATGCTTGTCATACATAGAGGTTTGAAGTGGCTGGACTGTGTAATGTAGGTAGCCCTTGGCCTACAACCATAATGGAACCTGCCCATTACAATCACAAGTGGGGATGGCTGTTAAATAAGCCTTGCTTTCCTTGATGAACATGCAGGTTGAATGAACCTGCAGGTCGTTAAGTGGAGCATGAAGTAGTTTATGAGCGGGGCCACCTAGCTGAATCCATAAAGGAGGTAGAAAACACCAAAAAGATTTGCAAAGTCAAAACCAGCCCATGGGGAGAAGAATCCAGCTAGATTACAGCTTAGTGCCATCAGAAAGGCTTCCAAACAAGCCTCCGTGTTTGGCTGGTGAAACCATGCTTGTGGGCCAGGGCTCTGCCCTTGGTCAGTTGGCTACTGGGAAACTGCAAACTCCTCCTGGCTCTTGCTAGGCTTTGGGGAAGCCAGCTGCCTGCATGCAAAGGCGGCAGCTTCAGGAGGAGCTTTCCAAAACCTTTCCCTTGCTTAACTCCCTCCCTCCCCCAGAAACTCACATTTCTTCAGTAAAGAAAAAAAAGTTGGGAGGAACAGACTTGTTGATCTTTCTCTCCCTCTTCCCCATTAGGTGTTGAAACTAAACTCTCCGCCTCCAACTTCTAGTATTAATCCCTTTTAACCACCTCATTTGTCAGACAAGCATAGACAAGCTTGGAAACCTTCTTTGGAAAGCTTTTTGCTGCTTGTCTAACTCCCTTTAGGACCCAGTTAGCCTCTTCTTCCAAGGACTCAGCTTCTACGACAGCCCACTGTTTGCTGCAAGTGTTGTGCTCTACCCGGCTGAACTTTTTGAGCTGAACTTTTCCTTCAGCTCTTCAACGCAAACAAGGTTCAGGAAGATTTTCTTCACTTGCTTCCTTCTTTTCCTCTACTCCTCAGCTTGAAGTCACTCATCAAGGTAAGTAACTGATAGATTTTGTCACTGTTTCCAGACATGCAATAAAGTTAGCAAATGAGGTGGTTAAAATGAAGTGAGATTAACATTTTACACACTCCAAGATTCTTCCTATTTCAGAATACTCAGTTTTATTTGAGGCAGTTTTGTTTCTTGAACATTATGTTAGTTAGTTTCTGCCAGTGATCTTCAGACCATGAAATGATAACTCATTCTCTCTCTTTTAAATTAATAATTTTCCCAAACAGCAGCTTTTAAATTAAGCATAAATACAGATTATATTTCCATTGTTTGGAGCAACTTTGAAAGGTCCCTGTATGATTCTAAAAGACTTTTCTCTTCCCCACTCATTTCCACAGATATAGGGAGCTGACAGAAGAATCCGATATGAATGTGCTCCCTCCCCAGTGCACTCCAAATATTGACGGGCCATATGCCAAATCAGTTCAGCGTGAGCAGGCTCTACATTCCTTTCACACACTTTTTTGCAGGCGCTGTTTCAAATATGACTGTTTCCTTCATCGTAAGTTCCTGATACAGTCTATAACTTATTCCTGCTTATTCTATTCCAGCTTGCAACATTTTCATGGGAAATGTTAGCAGATTCTCTCAGGGAGACTGTTCCGCAGCAGAATCCCCTGCCTTCTGTATAGATGCATGCATAACAATGTTAATTCCACTTTTCAAAGAGTTATCCTAGAATGTCCATCTCTATCTGCCTTTCCCACTGCAACTCTAACCTATCTATCATACCAAAGTATCCAGAATGGCTTAGAACATCTGTATAACATTTATCATGATTTAAATTATACTCAGTTACAATATTAAAGCCCCATAGACATTCCAATTAAAATCCAGGTGGGTTAGCCATTGAAATACCAGCATCTTCCTGAAACAATCAGGCTTAAGTTTGGTTTGCTGGGTAGTAATAATATATTATAGATTAATTAGCATTATCAAGCA
>JANHZU010002223.1:163556-181906 GCA_032468055.1 Acrochordus granulatus | reverse complement strand
CCTAGATTATTTATGTAGGATAATTTTGGATAATTTTGTGATTAGTTGAAGCTCCCTTTTGTTTATTTATTCAATTTTATTTATTATATTTTTTCTTTTTACTTATTATATGTGGCTTTATTTATGTATGTTGCCCTGAGCACACATTGAGTGATTATGAAAATAAATATTGTTCAGCTCATTTCTAGGCTTCCAAAGATGCCTGGCCTTATTCCTATCTGGGAGGATCTCCTATTAATGGATGCTGCTGCTCCTCTGGGTCATGGCTTATGAGGAAACCAATATTAAGCAGTTGTGCTAGAAAAGCTTCTCTGCTATTAAAAGAAAGGGGTCCCTACAGATTTTACTCTGCTAGCCATGTGGCTATAGGGGGCGATATTCATTTCCATTTCAAGGGCTGTGAGACAGCATTCGTCCAAAGATATTTCCACTGTCATGTGACTAGCATGGAGCACTATTACATTCCTATCAAAGTGGTACCTATTTATTCGTATATGCATGCTTTTGAACAGCCAGACCAGTAGAAAGTAAGATGAGGACAGGAGCTCACCTGTAAGCTTCTCTGTACAGCTTCTCTGTTGTACTGCAAAAAAAAAGATTAGTGATGAGTGGGGGAGGGTTGTAGAGCTCTCATGTTGTACACTGCACATTTATAATAGGTCTCATGTAATTCTTACCTGATCTTGCTTCTAGGAGGGAGCCAAAGAGTTTGCCATACTGCATAATCCTCGATCAAAGTCTTCTGGACGGCGTCGGCGCAGGCACCCCACTCTCAATGCCACCACTTCCACCAGTGCTTCAGCCTCTACAAGTACTGAAGCAAAAGAAGGCGATAGTGACAGAGATACAGGCAATGACTGGGCATCCAGTTCCTCAGGTTGGTAAGGTTTCTCTATCCAATTGCTTCATGGGTTGCAGAAAGCAGAGATGGAGAAATTGCAGAAATCCTGGCCTTATTCTCCTTAGAAATTGATGTGCTCCAACAGGCTCAAGTACAAAAAAGAACCACATTATTTCTTTTGTGGAATCTGTCCAGAATTAATTTATATCACAACTTGCTCTCAATATATATTAGTGCTAGGCATAAGCTTTTAGTCACTGAAAGCACATACAGAATGTCTTTTTGTCATCATAATCAGAACTTGCCGGTTGAGATCCTGCAGAAGATGGTATTACTTGCAGGTAGATATTTTTAAGATGTGTTCAAGGCAAGCAAGAATGCTGGCATGTTTAAATACTGCTCTTTGGGTGGATGTATGCATGTTTTCCACATCATTCATTTTGTTGCTTCAGAGGCAAACTCACGTTGCCAAACTCCAACCAAGCCGAAACTAAGCCCATCATCTTCCCAGCCCTTCATGTCTGATATGCCTCTGGAACCTGTGGAGTGGTCTGGGGCAGAGGAGTCCCTTTTCCGTGTTTTCCATGGAACTTACTTCAATAACTTCTGCTCCATTGCTCGGCTTCTGGGAACTAAAACCTGCAAGCAGGTATGAACCTTGATGGGCCAGAATTGGGCATGGGCATCTGATTCTTTCATTTGGAACTCTGTCTTCAATGAGTTGCATTGCTTGTTTGGCAGGTCTTTCAGTTTGCTGTAAAGGAATCTTTGATAACAAAGCTACCAGTTAATGAGCTCTTGAATACTTCCCAGAAAAAGAAGAGGAAGCACAGGTGTGTGTTCAAGGGAATCCAGCCAATAAGTTATGCAAATAATAGTTCTAGGGGAACAGTAGTTCTTGGGGAAGGCTCACTGGCTTGGGGTAGACTGGGGTTGCCAAGATCTTTCAGTGTTACGGATCTCTCCACCCTTCTGAAAAAGATTTTAAATGTAAATGATGTGCAACTCATCATTCTCAATTTTCTTGAGCTGGAAAAACTCCTGCTTCTCACCATATTGTTCCTTCATCTATTAATTCCACTTTTACTGTCTGAAATATTTGGAAAAGAAGCTAAGGAGAGTTGGAGGGAATGCAGCTTTGAGAGAATCAGATTTTTATCTCCAGGATTGACACTGTGACATTTTCTCTCTTCCCTTTCCCCAAAGACTCTGGGCTGCTCACTGCAGGAAGATCCAGCTTAAGAAAGGTAATGTGTTTTTTGCATGGTTCTTGTTCCCATCTCCTTCTGGGAAAAGATAATGGAATGAAGAAGGTTTGTCAAAGCCCAGTCAGGCCAGGCCAAACCAACTCAACATTCCCTTTTGTCTCTTAACATTTTCTCCAGAATATTCTCATCAGTTGATAACACAATGTTTCCTCATCAATATTAAATAGCAGAAGTCAAAATCTTAAAAGATGGCATTCTGTTTGTTGATATTTGGTACTTTGAAAAGTAGCTTAAATAATCCATACCAACATTGTTTTCCTACTGTGTTCCAGCACTTGTACTAAACTGATAAATTTTTGGAACACTACTTTCTGCAATATCTGGGGACTGAGCTCTATGCAGTATTCCGGTTTCCTAAGGCTCAACTTATAATGTTCCTTATTCCTACAGACAATTCATCCACTCAAGTGTACAACTACCAACCCTGTGACCATCCAGATCACCCTTGTGACAACTCCTGTCCTTGCATTGTGACACAGAATTTTTGTGAGAAATTCTGTCAGTGCAATCCTGACTGTAAGGAACAAGGCATTCTACCAAGCTGGCATATTCTGGCTTTGGTTTCTAGCATTTTCTTCATGGCATCCAGTTAAAGATGTTTATGTTTTCTTTACAAGGTCAGAATCGGTTCCCTGGCTGCCGATGCAAGACTCAGTGCAACACCAAGCAGTGCCCCTGCTATCTGGCTGTACGGGAATGTGATCCAGACCTCTGCCTGACCTGTGGAGCATCAGAGCACTGGGACTCCAAGGTTGTGTCCTGCAAGAACTGCAGCATCCAGCGTGGCCTCAAGAAGGTATTTATCAGTCCCAGAACAAGGGAGGAAAAGTCTGAGAAACAAAATTAGCTAAGTTTATTTTTTATTTACTTATTTAGAAAATGTATATGGCTGCCCATCTCACTCACTGTGGCTTACAAAGATAAAACCCCAGTATAAAAACCAACAAAGCCCCACTACCCTAACAACAACAATCAGAGCACCACTTCATAGACTACATATCACTCTCGGGTCCCCAGACCTACTGGCAGAACCATGTCTTCAGGACCTTATGAAAGAGAATCAAAATGGGGGCCAAGAACATCTCTGCAGGGATGATGTTCACAGGGAGGGAGGGAGCCACCACAGAGAAGGCTCTTTTTCTTGGTCCCACTAGATGTACCTTTAGGAATTTATTTTATTTAAGAGACTGCCCATTTCACTCACAAAGCAACTTTGAGGATACTGAGGAGATTATGAAACCTGTTGTGGGAATGTTGTAGAACTGATTTAACTTAGTGTTTTATTTTGCTTCAGCTGTCCACTGAGAGGAGCTGTAGGAAAGATTCAGGCCCACTTGCACCCCACTCTCCATCTTTCAGCCATCTTTGCCAACTTTCTGTTGGTGAGGGCTGATTTTTTAAAAGAGACCAAGCATGGAATTGAAGATAAAATAGGTTGTAATAGACCTATTATTTGAAGGTTTTGAGGATAGCTTTCAAGAGATGCTGCAAGTAGATGATATCTTATTGTAGCTGGGGTCCTAGAATACAGTGTCCATTGTTTGTTCCCTTCCCTTTCTATCCTGTAATCTTCTGTTCTTTTGATCTGCTTCATAAACCATATTTCTGCTTATTTTCTTCATAGCACTTGTTGTTGGCCCCATCAGATGTTGCTGGGTGGGGAACCTTCATTAAGGAAGCCGTACAGAAGAACGAATTTATCTCTGAATACTGTGGGGAGGTGAGTTGGAAAAGCAGAACAAGATTTAGGACCCTAAAGTCTCTCTGGTGAATTCCTTGCCCTCGGCTATGGATATCAAGGTAGAAGAGAAATCAGGTTTTTGTTCATCTCCTGAATAGCAGTTCAGCCTTTGAACTTATAAGCTGAAAAGAGAAAATGAATGCTTGTTTCTCTTTCTGGAACAAAAGTAGATTTTGACTTTTGACAGCATTCCATGAAGTTGGTATTGGGAGTCCTCGACTTACAGTATTACAAACTTACAATGTTACAAAGTTACAATGGACCCCAAAAATGGGACTTATAATCTGGATTTAAAGTTTTGACATCCACTACCCCTCCCACCCATCACCACCCCATGACATCCACCTCATGTTTCCATGACCACATTTTAGGTACTTGGCAGCTGGCCCTCATTTATATTTACAGTGCCCCACATTCACTACTGTGATTTACAAGAGTTTTGCCAGTAAATAAACCAGCATTTACTTCCACAATAGACTTGCTTAACAACTGCAGCGTTTGCCTAACAATTGTAGTGTTCACTTTACAACCACAACAACCCCCACAAAAAGGTCATAAAATCAGGTACACTTATGTTATGACCCACTTTACAACTGTCACAACTTAACAACTGAAATTGTAAGCTTAATTGTAATTGTAAATCAAGCATTATCTTTAAGTGGAAATGGTGTGTCAGTGTATACTTTCACTTGGTCAACATTGGTTTTAAATGATGAGACTTGAAGCTGAAATCTAGGCAAGCTGTCATTTCTCGTGAGCAGTTGGCAAACAATCTTCACAAGGCTATGATGTTGGGAAAACTTTCTGGTCAGTTTCTGCTTAATTCCAGGTAGAATATTTGAGCCATTTCCAGTACAGTTCCACCTTTTTCTTAACTCGAAATTGGATTTTGTGTTCAGTTTATAGCAATGGAAAATCAAATCATAATAGACCAAAAGGACAAAGAGATGGAAAATGGTATGGACAGCTTTTATAAAAAAAAAAATTCTTAATTTATGGGGTATCATAACAATGTTTTGAATAGGTTTGCCATGTAGTTGGCAAGCATTTAATATCTGTCATGTAAAATATATGTATTCCATACAATGGAGAAAGGATAAATTCTTAGGCCACTATTTATTATTTCTAGTTGTATGAAATAATACATTTGGTAGCCAAAAGGATGCTTGTAAGCTATTTTTGGTGCTCTGGGGCAAGATTTGTCATAATCTGTTTTGTCTGCAAAGTTTAGATCTGTTTCCAATAAGAAACTGTTGCATTAATTGACTCCTATTCAGAATTGAACAATACTAGGGCAGTACCACATTCATTTATCATTGTACTACCAAAATTCAGGATATTGTAGCATATTTTCCTTTAACAGCAATAAATGATAATAATTGTTCATGAGACCAATGTGTCATTAAAAATAAATTTCCCTATACGTTGCAGCATCTTAAACCTAGAGCTGAAATTTTAATTGAAAGAAACACTTGTCTTGTGTTGGGAAGATGATGATGATTTATTAAATTTGTACGCTGTCCAATTTCCAGCAATTCTAATTCTTCCATTCTGTTTCATTCTGCATATTGACATGACTCAAAATTAACTCTCGCCATATATCAGTAGTAGAAATCAACAGTTTGAGGAGTACTGATTCTCTTGTATGAGTTATACAAGAAAATAACTATGATGGAATGACCAGATTTATTAATATATGTTTAAGTTGTAAGTATTTCCACTGAGAATGCATCAAGAAATCTATTTATTCTGTGTAGTTAAAAAAATGCAGGAATTTACTCCTTATCTATTAATTGATCAGAAATAAATTGATTACCTGTCACAGTTCTACACCTGCCAAAATTTGTAGCCAGCAAATTTAGTGTAATATCAAACTCAATATGTTTAATATTCTGCCCCAACTTTACTGGCTAAATCTGTTCCAAAACAGAAGAAAACTTAGGTTTAGTGCTCTTTTTACCTCTTTATACCACTAACTGTTCCTAGCAAGATAGCTAAATTTTGTTTGCTTTTGGGCACTGTTTACAAATCTCCCAATTCTTTGGGATAAACTGTATCCTCTAACATTTCTAACATCTGACTTGATCTCCTTATGGCCACTGACAAATTCTTGTCCACTGTCTTGTCTTTTCCCAGCTCATTTCTCAAGAAGAGGCTGACCGACGTGGCAAGGTCTATGACAAGTACATGTCTAGCTTCCTCTTCAATCTCAATAATGGTAATTTAAATAAATGTTAAAAAATGTTAAAATGTTGATTGTGTGCCACCAAGGAGATTGGCGGCATATAAACATGATGAATAAATAAATAATTGGCTGTAGTTGAGTAAAGTAGAGCTTGTAATTGGCTCTTTCACATAATGTCTGATAAGGGGTAGTGGAGCAACTTGGAGGAATCAGGGTCCAGAACTCTGCCTTCTGTGGCTTAAAAGGGTAATTTTGCATAAGTAATTGAAGTTTTGCAGTAGTTCAATCTCTGAGAGTTCTACCTGTAGAGGTTTTTTTTTTCTGGGCAGATTTCGTTGTTGATGCTACTCGTAAAGGCAACAAAATCCGCTTTGCAAACCACTCCGTCAATCCCAACTGTTATGCCAAAGGTGAGACTATTTAGAACTCAGCTCTCATTCTGTAGCAATAGACTCCATCTTGAATCTGATGTTTCCAAGCAAACTTCCTTGCTGTTTTTCTAACCCAGTATGGGAATCCAAACTGAAAAGGTAAGCATGATAGATAGGTATAACAAATAGTAAGTTGTTTATAAAAAAGAGGGCATGCTGCCAATCATTACCATTGTTGATTTTTTAATGTAGAATTTTAATCTCTTCATCAGAAAAACTGGTCATAAAAAAGGGAAAGAACCCAGATCTTAGAACTGAGAAAAATAGATAAGAGACTAGATGTGTTAAAAGCTCACATAAATAAGTTATTTCCTGGGAAAATTCCTTAATTCAGCTGTTAATAGCACTGCTGAGAATTACATTCATATTATAGAAAATTACTTTGTAGCTTGCAACTCAGAATCACACAGAAGAAGAAGGGTAACAACAATAACTACATTTGGTGGTAACAACTAACCAACCATAACATGTACCCATTTCTAGCTTTTTCCAAGATACAGTACTGACTCTTTAGATCAGGGGTGTCCAACCTGGGCAGAATTCTGGAAATTGCGATGGTTGGACATCCCTACTTTAGATCATCTAATTATTATGTCTGTGCTAGCTGAATACATTTGCATTCTCAGGTATGAAAATAACGTGCTCTCTAATTCAGTAAATGAGAGTTTTGAAATTTTGTTTCTTGAAGGCTGGGAATGAGTATAGAGTGGGAGCCTTAGCAGGGTGATCTAGGGCTGGCAACTGATTCAGTCTTTCTTGCCCAATTCAGTGGTGATGGTGAATGGAGATCACCGCATTGGGATCTTTGCAAAAAGAGCAATCCAAGCAGGTGAAGAACTCTTTTTTGATTACAGGTGAGTACAGTCTAATTTCAGTTTCCAAAGATTCCAAGCTATTGCTTGATATAGTATCTCCTGTAAGTCTTCACGATAATACATCTGTTCATAGAAGTTTCACTTCTTTCCCAGGTATAGCCAAGCGGATGCCCTTAAGTACGTTGGCATAGAAAGAGAAACTGACATCATCTGACTGAAATTCCTGGCACACAGTGCTCCCAGCTAGTACTACTGCATCCTACCACTGCTGCTTCTTTTGTTGCTATATATGTTATGAGAGCTTCATTCCACCTGAATTCCTCTTTAGAGAAAGGAAAGGCACAGCTCTTTCTATGGACTTGAAACTCTGGTTTCAAGGCCCCCAGCCTGGCAGCTAGCAGTACCATAGAGAGTTCAGCTAAATTACTATTAGGAAGAAAATGAAGAGGCCCTGAAAAGGCAAAGTAGTTTAAGACCACTGTGTATTCTAAGGCTTGGTAATCAACTTGATTCATTGGTTAAAAAAATAATTTGATCTGAAGAAAGTATTTATTTGTACTGGTTGCAGGCAAATGTAGAGCAAAGAGTATCTCCACACAAATAACACCTGCCCAGAAGATCATAAAGTATTATATAGAGGCTTGGGGGCAAGGCTGGGAACAGGGATAAAAGAAGAGTATTAAAAAGAAAGGAATGAATATTTCTGATTAGTGAAGAGAATGAGGTGATGGGAGGCAAATGTGCTAGGAGAGTAAATAAGAAGGAGCATTTAAAATAAGACATAGAATCTTTATATTCCATTTTAAATTTTCAGTGGAAGTGTAATTATGGAATATTTTGGATCCCAGAAAGAATCTACACAGTTTTAATCTCAGTTCTCTGCAATAAGGCTTTCAGCCATGGATGGTGGTGATGCATTGGTATTCTGAAAAGTTAGGTTTTTTTACTAGATAACATTTTCCTCTAAGCCTCTATAGTTCATTCCCTTCAGTTAGTGACTTGTACAGTACTCTTTAATCCTCTATCTGTTCTGCTAGCACTTTCAGTAATAAATAAATATTATTTCTCAGTTAGTTGAAGAATTCACACCTCTTTGATTTAGCTCGTCCCTTAAAACATTAAACATTTTTTGATGTCGCAGGAAATATGGAAGCAGAAGAATTGGGTGCATGTGACCCAGGAAAGTATAGTAGAATCTCAGAAAGAGCAATTCATTACTTATTCTCAAAATTTGTTCCCTCCCCCTATCTATTTATGTCCAAAACAATCAATTAGCATGCACTTTAGAATGATTTGCTCCATCAAGACAGGGAGCTGGGCTCCTTGTGGATTTTCGGGAGTGAAAACTGATTCCACCTCTACCCCATGGTGTGGAATACCACAGAAGCTAGAAATCAGTTTCCTCAAGTTGATACACTAAAGCTTGTTTATTATACTGATAGAAGTGTTTGTTGGTACCAGCAGTACATTGGATTTACTAACTGGGTAAGTCCCTTGGTTTGACATTATAATAACAGTCTCAGTTTTGGAGAAGAGGAGGAAAACAGAAATGTAGTTTATGGAAGCAGACAGGATGCGAGTAGCATGAGGTATATGGAATCATGCGTTAGCTACACAAATAACATTATTTGGCCAAAGGATTTTCAACTGATCATGATAGCCACATAATTGTAAAACTGTTAGCACTTTTGCACACAATATTCCAATTGTTCATTATTGAAATCCTTTCCTGGGCAAAAAGTGAGCCTGGAACAAATTAATCAGTGCTAAATAAATAAATAAATAGCTGAGCATATATAGAGTGCCTTTACTACTGACTAAGTACATCTTGCTCTCATAAGAGATGAATGAATAAAGGGGGGAACATAATATTCCACAGCTTCTCTTAGAAATTAATCAAAAGAATTCAGTGGCGGCAGCAAGCCCTCTACTACCCTTTTACCACTGCTTTGCCTATTCTAGCGGCTTAATAATTGTGAGAAAAACATCTGCTTTGTGTATCCAGTATGTACTGTATCTAGTATGAGTGAAACAAAATTGTTTGGCGCATTTTTAAATATTGTAATGAAATTAATTTTAGTGTGAGAAAATTATGCTGTATAATTGCTGGGTATAGTTTGCCTTGACTATAAGCCATCATCTTGTCTCTTGCAACTCCAAGTAGAGTGCATTATGGAGGTGCAATTTAAAGTTGGAATGCTGTATTATTGTCTGGGAGAACGATCAGCCTGCTTCCTCAAGAAGCATGCTTAGGCACATGAATGTGTTAGAAATGTTAAATCTTCTCAAGGGAACAGAATATTATAAAAGATACTGTTATTAATTTCTGGGAGAAAGTAATTTGAGAAACAGTATGAAAGATGGTAGTGGACCTTTTGCTGAATTGAGAGACATTCTTAGTTTGAATTGGGAAGAAGAGGGAAAAACCAAGGTGCCTAGTTTTTAACTACCAGAGTCATAGCTTAGTAATGCAGCTGAACTATCTGTGGCACAGTTGTAACCAGCCTTATTGCTCAGCATTAGTACAATGTAGATACAGAAAGAGGTAGAGGGACTCTCATTCATGCAGACCTAACTACTGCCTGCAGGCCAATAGATTGTCGCAATAGTGTGAGAAGGATTGTCATCACATAATTTGGCTAGTGGATTGTGGTACCAATCACAGTTAATTAAGCAACTTTCTGAAATGAATCCAGTGCAGAAATGAAATATTGGCTATATTTTTATCGGGCTAGCCTGTAATACTGTAGTGGGTGTTCCATATAGTTGCCTACATTTGCATCTTGACGCAGAAGCACCGGCTGGTCTTCAACCGATGGATGTTTAGACCTCACCTCCATACTGCATAATATAATCTTTTGTAACACAACATATATTGCTTGGCACTTTTGAGACACAACAAAAAGAGGAGTATCATTGCAGCTACAGAAAATGCCATCTATTTACATAGCAGCAAAAACATCCTTTCCTCACCTTATACTTCAGTGAACTGCTGTTTTTCTAGGCATAGTAGTTCAGAATCAGCAGCTGCATGGCATTTCCATCTTCTGATTGTGACTTGGCTTTGCTGCTGTCAACTTATGTGCACTTTACATTATGGCTTGTAAAAGTATGTCTTAATAAAAGTGTAGTGATTGCTAAATGAAGTCTGTCTTATGTCATATTTAGTAGTAGTGTTAAAAATAAACTACCCTGGCAAACCAATTCCTATACGTCCAAGTAGAGAGAGCAACAAGGTATGTCAACAGATCATGTACAGAGTACTGTTATAACAAGACTACAGGCTGTTTGAGAAGACTCTTGGCTAGCTTTAATCCTTATGGGTTACAGTTAATTTTTAGGATGTTCAGAAATTTTGAGAAATTTCACAACATGAGACATAAGAATCACATCCCTTTTAAGGCTATTATAGAATAGGCTACAAAATTCCAAACCAACACAAGCAATGACAGACAGTAGAAACTACTGCAAACTTGTAGGTATCCAGTTTTGCAGCCCAGATGCCAGTCCTAGTCTATTTATATTGACTAAATCAATCATATTTTTAGTTAACTTTCCTGGATATTGAATCTTTAAGGGAATAAAGCTCTAATTTTGAACAGGAAAAATGTTTCACTTCTGTAATTCTGGCTCAATGAATCCATTCAGTTGATATGCAAGCATTTGAATATCCTTTTATGCAGTTGTGAGTATTCTCAGAGAACGGAATATTAAAGCAACATTTTATCCAGTTCCCTATTCCAGTAAAGAATATTCATCTGAAGAGTCACCACAGATAAATGCCCAGTCTCCCAAAGTCACAGTAAGATTGACTATGAAAAGTCATCTCTAGAAATTACCAATTCCTGGGGCTCCCACAGGCTCCCCACCTGTCCACCTACCCTTGTTTCCCAGGAAAAGCTACCCTTTCAAAGCAAGCAGAGGTTTCTTCAGACAACTGGCTGTATCACTAGAATTTTGAGTAGGAAGATAATTTTGAAACAGGCTTTTTTTCTCACTAAAATATGGATAACCAGAATAGTGAAATAGTTAAGGGTAACACACCGGTTTGGGACATGTTAATTCACGTCCTCATACAAGCAAGGAGTTTAGTAACTTTTAAGTCAGTCACTCTCAGTCTAACTCTTGAGTATTGTGAAGATACTAAAGAACCGTATGCATGAGCAGGCATAGAAAAGATGGAGTACAAAACTAATAATTCTAGTATGAAATGTCATTACTATTATCTTTGTAAGTAAAGTTCCATTATTGTGCTTGGAGGAAAAACAAATTCTAGCCACAATCACTCAAAATGCATCTCTTCCCTCCTCTGCCCCACCCCCCGTTCCAAAAATATAGGACCACATAATTTATTACCCTGCTTTTTCCCTTTATTTGTACAAGTTAACCTTTATTTTTTTCTCAAACAACTCTTTAGAAAAAATAAATGGCCCAGGAAGATTCCCAGGCTTTTGGATAAAATAATCTGGCCATTGCTATAGAATCTTCTTATAATCCACAAGTGAACTTAGGCAGGGAAAGAAGAGGGCTGGATGTTATCAGTAATAGTATTCTTGCCTACCATACAATGCACTACAGAACATGGACAATATCACTTCACTTTTAACAGATCAGTATTTTTTATACAAACAATAGCATTAAAAAATTAGTCTTTCTAATAGCTCACAATCAAAACATGAATAGAACATAAAAAGTATTTTAAATTCTCAAAACCCCTGATTTACGAAGCAGCAAGTGTTAGCAAAGTGCAAGTATTTTTTTTCATGCGCTGTTGCTGTACATACACACGCATATATATTTATACTAGCAGGCAAATAGACCTATATTGCACATTGTTTTCTTTAAGGGCACAATATAATGTGCCAGGATCTACATATGCTTGTATGGCTTGATTAATAGCTTTCTTTATGCTAAGCAATTAAGCAGGAAGACTATGTGCTAGCACATCTCACCTGAGAAGGCTAGCATGAATTTTGCATTGCATTTTCCCTTGACCCTTAAAAAGAAGTGTATATTGACAGTTATGCCTCTCAAATTGTGGAAGGAGTTCTAGAATTTAATTAGAACTCCAACAAACGAGTTGGAACTGCAAGAAACTGTCTGTTACTTGTCACCTTTGCCATCCCATCTCACTAAAAGAAGAAACTGCAGGACCAAAATGGAGAAACATGAAAAGAAGTGGGTTCATAGGTAGGGGAAGGGTTCCTACTTGAGGGAAAAATAGTATTCCTTTGGCAGCTGCTCAAGCACCAACTAAATCTTTTCAAAAGATACAAATATATCCAGTTGAAATCAATTGAGGCATTATAGAAGTCCCATAAATGAATGAATAAACACATAACTAAATACAATTATTTCAAATGAAATGGAGGGAGGGCAGAAAGATCTTTGATCAGACACTTGCAAGTGAGTAAATGTCCAACTTGGAAATACAGCAACACCACAGGATGTGCAAGTCAAACAAGGCGAAGCACCAGGCAGTTCATCACGCCGTGAGAGGCAGAAATCAATCTCCCAGCAAGTGGCACAATTGGCAGTTTGGGTTTGGTCTTGCCAAGAGGCTGCAGCCAGCACCAACAAGTAGAGGTTAAATCCCCCAGGCTTTAGTTGGCTATTCTGTTTTGGACTCTTCCAGGATCTGTGGCAAATTTTGATCCTTCCGTGAAGCAACAGGCTTAGCTGCAGGAAGAGTTGGAGGTTCAGCACTGCCACTGCCTCTAATATTGCCTCCACTACTACTACTCCCACCACTGTTGTAGTCTTGAATAGCCTTTGGCTCATTGGTGTGGTAGGAGCCTTTGTAACGATGATGGTGAAGGTACATCAAGAGAAGGGCTGCCGCCAACAACAAAAGTAGAAAAAAGATAACTGGGGAAGAAAGGCAGAAGTAAAGAAAAAAAGGGAAGAATTAGAATAACTTAAAAACCAGAGCTAGCTGCAGATTTTATGGGAGACAGAAGACTCACTACCACTATGCATCCACCCTCTTGTTTTTTAACTATTTTAATTCTTCAGATTTTAACTGTTTTGTATTATTTTTTTTATTTTTACTATAAGCCACCCAATGTCACTGTACCAGTGAGATGGGCAGCATAAAAATTAATTATATTTTATATACACATACAAACACACACAAACACATATGCATCCAGGTTCTTCCCATATTATCACTCCCTTTTCCACGCTGGTGACTCACCTCCAATAATGACCGCAACCCAGCCATCATCATGGATGTACAAGAAGTCCACTACAACAGGTATAGAAGACATATAATTAATTCATATAATTAAAACTGGATTCAACATTCTGGAACCTCTTCCACCTCTAGATATTTGACCTCATTGGCTAGGTCCATCCTTAAATGGCCTCTTTTCCCTTTATAAAATCTCTCTTCCTAGCCTACTATACACTTTTTCTGCCAAGGGGATTCTGTGTGGCAAGTTCTCAGCCCAACTTCTATGGAAAAGCTCTTTGCTTTCCATATGTAAAATACCTTCCACCTTGAGTTATCCTATTTGTTATCCCAATGATGTATGTTATTGTTGTCTTTTATGATTCCCCTTCTTCAATAATTCTCAACATTATTGCATCTGTCTAAAAAAAATTTCATGTCCAAAGGAAAACAGGTGTATCTCTTAGAGAAATTCTTGCCTCAAAAAATGCCCATTTTTGGGATTACAGAGTAAGCAACTCTAGGAAAGGAACTCAGGCCCAGCTTTTCCAAAATTGTAATTTAAGCTGTCTTACCTGGATCTATGTACCACGGGTCAAGTTCAGGAGGCATTTTAATGTAAGTGGAAGGCATAGAGGCGCAGCTGGATTCCACCAGCTTTCCATTAATGGTATAAGGGGTGATGGGGGTGCTGCCACTAGACCGAAATATGGTTTTCAGAGGCACAATGCTGTTGAATTTTACCCCTGAGATGCAACCTGTGAAGCCTGGTGTATTGTATTTCTGGATTTCAGGGTCAATCACCCCTGTCTCTGTGGACAATGGCAAAGAAGAGAACCAGAATTAACAACTACTTGCTTCTTTCTCTCCTTCTTTGCATATATTTTTTAATATATGGAAAAGATTGAATTAAAACAAAAGGATGAGGACAGTGAGATACAAAAATTGCAGAAAAAAACCTTTCCCCTTCTACTCTTACACTGAGCACTGTCCATTTGAAAACAAAAGGATTGTGATAAGAACTGTGAAAATGATAGGGCACACTGTCATTCTAATCTGGAGAACAGAGGGAAATTCCTTTATTATCTCTTGGAAATAAGCGAGAATGGAATATTAAATAGGTCATCCATACGTTGGAAAATTCATAATTCAATTCAGAATGAAAAAAAATAGTTTCATGCCCTCTTACTGAACTTTTATGCAGAGACCATTCTGCGATGAATGCAGTGAATTGGCAAGATTGGATAAAAAGAGAAGCCAAAAAGAATGAGAGCAGAAAGGCAATGAAAGAAAAAGCAAGTGACACTAAGGAGTTATATTAGCAGATAGGAGAAAGTTGCAGAACTCAGCTTCTGCAATTCTTCCCAACGTCTTTGCCAGCAAAGACTATAGGAAGTATCTGTATTTTCTTCTCTGTAATAGTTGTGTGTTGTTTCTCTGTGCATCTCCAGGAAGTAATCAGAATTTGCATATACATGTTGCCTGTTTTGGGCAATGTGTATGCAAGAGGATCAAATAAAAATGGTGCAAAAGTATTGTCTTTGTGTGGAGAGAGGGTGAAAGAGAGAGAGAGGAACTAATCTGGATGGGTTCTAAACTGCTGTCATTGTTTGTATGCATTCATTGATTGGTTTATTGATTATGTACCATCAAGTCATTTTCAACTCCTAGTAGTCACATATTCTCCATATTCTTTTATCTCTAATCTGTTATTTCAAGTCTCCCAATAATGCACTAAAAACACTGTAACTTGAGTCCATCCATCTTGATACTAGTCATCTTCTCTTTCCTTCCATCTTTTTCAGAATTAAAAAGACTTAGATCTTCCCATAAGGTATCTGAAGTAGGATAATTTGAGCCTGATAATTTGTGCCTCAAGTGAAAATTCTTGAATCCTGATGTCAGCAAAAGTTCTTTATGGGTTACCAGAATTAACAATATATCTATTTTAACCTTGATCAAATAAATCAACTTTATACAGTGGAGCCTCACAAGACAAGACTAATCCATTCTGGAAGAACACTCTTAGTGTGAAATGCTCTTAAGGCGAAATGAGGTTTCCCATAGGAAACAATGGAAAGTTGGATGATCCGTTCCACGCCTCCAAAAACATTCACCAAAAATAATTTTCAATGGAATGTTATGTAGAAATGATTGTCCCTAACATCTGAAACAAGTAACAATGATTAACACATGATATAAAGCAGAAATAGAACAAACTAACCAGCACTTCTGGATCTGCTTCGAGGCAATCTCTGGCCTCGGCTGCTGCCTAGCACCCCCTGCTGGATCGGAGGTTCTGCTGCTGCCGCCACTGAGGCAAAACAGATTTTCCCTTTTAAGTACTGGTTAGTTTGTTCTATTTCTGCTTCAGTAATGTCTTTCTGGGGGTCTTTCCTGGGCGGTTTGGAAATGTTTCTTGTCTTAACCTGCCTCAGTGCTATGACAGGGGAGAAGAGATGGGCAGCAGGGGATGGGCTGGATGGTGGTGGGAGACAAGGGGCTGTGTCTTTTTGGTGCGTGTGTGCGCGTGCACTTTGAGAAGAGTCCCAGCTGGCGCGAAGGAGACAAGAGGGAGGAGAGGAGGGGGAGGGGATTTTCTGGAAGGAGAATCTGAGTCTGTGTGTTAGGAGTTCCTTCTCTTGAACGCCTTTCACTTAATTTATGCTGTTTAAACAGCAAGAGAGGAGAACAGTTGGCTCTATTGTGAGATTTCCACGTGAGCTCATTGTGCAGTGCTCATCTTGCGAGTTGCCACTCGTCAACTGAATTAAATTTTATTAAACATTTTTGCTCGTCTTGTGAAAATCTCATGCACCAAGGTGCTTGCAGTCTGAGGTTCCACTGTATTTCAATGTCCACTATCCAGACTTTTTTCTAATCAACAACTGTTAAGTCTGGGATGTTGTGTGGCAGATACTCTAAAATCCCAGAGCACTTTAGCTTTTTCATTTTCTCATTTTTATTTCATTTTCTATTACTTTCTCTATTTTATGGTCTTGCTTGCAGGCAAATGGTATTTCTTGCAGATATTCCAATGCATCACTGTTGCTACTTTGGCAAGCCACTGTTTGTAATCAGTCTGCGCAATCTTCTTGCAGCAGCTAACTAGGTGGTCCAGTGGATTTCCATTTTCTGTACAGAGATGGCATTTGCTGTCTGTTGCTGTCTTTTCGATTGTGGCTTTATACACATTTGTTCTTGGTCTTGTGCAGCCAGAATTAACCCCTCTGTCTTCTTCTTCAACTTTCCTGTTCTTAGCCATTGCCAAATCTTCTTGTTACCTGCTTTGTCTGCTAGGTTGTTTTTTAAATGTATTGGCTATATAATACTTTGCCTTGCCATGTTTCTTTTCTCTTCTTCATAGATCTTTCTTATACATCAGTTTATTTTTGGTATTTAGTCAGTCTTAGTGGTGTACTAGTTTCAGAGCATTTTCTTCACTGTCCTTAGATATTCTTCCAATGCCCTTTTTTCTTCTTCAACTGTCTGGTATACTTTCAATATTTCACACCCACCTATGCTTCTTAGTAAATAGAATCTGTCAACATCACTGAAGATTCATTGCCATTTTTTCCTAGTCTTCCTATCCTGCTTCCTAATTCAGCTTGAGCTCAATCCACTTTTTCAACTATCTATCTAATGACTGGAATTAGCCAAGTGTTAATCACCTTGGATTATCATTATCTGTTCACAACAATGTGAAGTCATAGCTGCTAGTTGTTTAGCTGATGTTCGCCTTCATACACAATGAAGGTTCTTTTCTAAGAACCTAAGATACTATTATGTATGGTGTAGTGTATTTGCAGATCCAAGTAGTGTGGCCTTTTGCAATTGATAGAAAACCTGCATGTTCACAACATTTCCATCTAAGTGCCATCTAAGTTTTTTTGGTATGGCACCCAGCCAATAACTACTGGGACCACCATGGCTGGTTTATGCTATAATCTTCCAATTTTGATTTTCAGATCTTGATACTTTGTGATCTTCTCCAATTCTTTGTCCTCTATTCTACTATCCCTGGTATTGCCCCATCACTTATCTATACTTTCTTCTTTTCAACCACAGTTATACAGGTAGTCCTTGACTTATAACCACAAATGAGCCCAGACTTCTGGTCATACATTGTTTTGATCATTAAGCAGGTCACCACATGACCTGATTTGACTTTACTACCATATTCTGGCTTTCCCAGGCACAGTTTTTAAGTGACCACATAGGTCATTAAGCAGAGTGCAGTGTGGCTCAGAAAGTGGTGAGTCTTTGGGAGACTTGAGTGCAGGCTATACACAAGTTATGGGGATGCTTCAGTGTGGTTCGAGGGCAGGGAGGCCAGTGAAAGAATCCATAGCTGTCCCAGCCTAGCTCAGCAGTGCAGCAAAAAAATACCATGCTTGGGAAGCACCAAACACCAGGAAGCCACCGTGGGTGGGCACAAAGCAGCTATAGCATGGGAAATTCCAAATGTCTGGGAGAGTCCAAGGGCACACCATAGCATGAAACAGCCCCTCCCAATGCTAAATGCCCAGGAAACTCTATCCTAGCCCTCTACCAAGCCACTCTTATTGTACTATACTTCACTACCCCAGGTGACCTTCATTGTCTTCTTCCTCCCATAAGGCTGAAGAAAAAAAAATGCTACAGATGGTTGCTCAGCTTTGTTTTAAAATGTTCCTGTCCTCACGTTCCTAGGCAGGGCTGGAACACCAGAGCCAGCTTCATGTTGAAAAAAATTTAATCTGAAATAAATCTGTGTTTCTATTTCTGCAGGGCAGATATAGTCTATCAACATTACTACAAAGTAATGAATTGAGAAAGCTTTTTGGATTAAAGGTGAAACGTCTTCGACTTGAGAAAAAAAAATCCAGTCCAGATGCCTGTTTTTTAAACTTTGTTG
>JANHZU010002223.1:149340-163456 GCA_032468055.1 Acrochordus granulatus | reverse complement strand
GTTCAATCTTATTATTTTTATGGCTGTGTTCTGGTTACAAATCAGGAAAGGATCCCTTTTCCTTTTCTTTAGCTGTTACTGATGGATTCAAACATCTTGTCCTTTTAAACCAACCAACTCAACCATTATACTACTCTTTTCCATTTGATGGAATGCTAGCAAGGGATGATGACAGTATATTTCTATATACTGAATTATGAGAAGCAATATTATATCCCTCCAATATTCTGCAGGCTCATCCTATAGCTGTTAGACCATTTTGGTTTCTTTCTATTTTTTATTCATACTTTTAATCTGTCCAATAACAAGGCTTTCCTGGCAACAGATTACAACTACAGTAATAATAACAATAGTGTGCAATATATGTATGTGTTACAAACTTTTGTACAGGTGGCAACATCTAGCCAATCTAGAATAATCTTGGGAAAATGCTAAACAGGATCAAGCCTAGTTAGCACTTGGAAGAGAAATCACCAAGAATTCCTAGATTTATAGGCTAAATTGGGAAAATGAGGGAAACTGCAAATATATCCCAGAATAAAGTAATACCAAACTACTTTGTTATCAATAAAACCACTGTTGCCACAAAGTCTACATAGACACATCAATGTTGTCATCAATACAGAAAACACTATTTTTTATTTTGTTTTCTCCACTCTGTTTTGGAATTGATACACACTGAACTGTTTTGCTAAGAGAGCATTGCTACTCCTGCAGTAGAGACAAAGAAGATATGAAACAGTAGGGATATGAAACAGTAGGAAGAATCCAGAGAAAGGAAAGGAAGAAAATAAGACAGATTTGAAGACAAAGATTCATTATGCTTAAAAAGTTAGGTTCTAATTTGAGATAGGGATGCTATGAAGAATAGGTAGAGCCTAAGAAAATGGCACCAGGCCTAAAAACATTGAGAATGGGCAAGATTCATTGCTCTTACTCACCCATGAAACGGCCAAGATAGAGTGCCTTAGGAGAATCAAGTTTGCTGTCCACAAAGACTGAGAATTGGTTCACCATGAGAGGATAATAATCCAGCTGGACAGAGAGAGAAAGAAGAGATGAAATATATGTTAAGAAGGTGCTCTAAAGTCCAAAAGAGAGTTGTAGGGACTTGTAACTGTAAAATAAGGCAAATGCTTTCTGTTTAGGGAAGACTTATTTTCCATTATAAAGAGAACTTTTAACTACTCCCTGCTCTACTTAATCAAGAACTATAATGCTATCCCATCATCTTTTTTAATCAAGCCCTTGGATGCGTAAAAAGCTGCAGTTACCTGTGTGTACAAAGTCCGATTCACACGAGTAATATTGATTCTGTGTGGCTGCCCATCAGCCACTGAGCGTGTGCTCAGAGTCAAGCTGAAAGGGAAGATCCCCAGTTGGTAACGCAACTGTAGGGTACCTATGGGAAAAGTATTATGGCATTAACAGGCATAAGGTGATTATGTTCAGTCCCAGCACCCTTATGCAGCAGAGTCAGAGAAAAATCACCCACCAGCACACTGAGAAGATGGAGCATAATTTCAGTTTATAAATTGGAATCCTTCTATATTTAAGAAAATTCGGCTGGATCTAGAGAAAAAAATTATTTGTTTCCAACATGGCCCTCAGATGCCTTGGGGATCAACACAGGACAGAACTATTATATCTACACAATTTTTTAAATTATCAGAAACAATCACCAATAGTTTTTTCCATTAAACTTGAAAAAAAGCTCTTCAAATAGTGACTATTACTATATAATATGGCACTGACTTCTAGAATACTGCAAAAATAGCAGTAGCATATTTTATCTGCCCTATTTGTTAATAAATAAAGTCATGGGGTGGAAGAAGGGGCATCATGGGGTGAAAGAAGGGAGGGAGGAAAGAATTTGTCCAATTTATAAAAGCCTTTAGCAATTTAATAAATGTATGTCATATCAAAATCGGCCATCTTTTATATGAAAATGATGCCAATATTTTAAGTTTACATTTTTATCCAGATGTTCTGATCCTCTGTTCATTTTGGCATCTAACACTCTTTAAGACAGAATGACCAGAATATATCACTAGAGGCACGTATTATTACTGTACAATACTGTCCATTTAATTTTCAGTTTCTTTCTTAGTATTTCTAGGATAGACACTCCTTTTAATTAATTCCACTTATTCAACTCATAAAATGTTTTACTGAGACATCTGACAACAACTTCCTCAAAAAACCCCTCACAAAAATAAAATAAAAAGTAATATAAATATGTGCTTCCAGATGACATTGTTATTGCACAAACCACATTCCTTTGGGAAATATTACAAGAGACACAGATTCCTTCAATTATTTTCTTTTTCAGAGAAAATCCATTAAGAAATTGATAAAACATATATCAAATAGTCTTAGGGTTAAAGATTAATCATTGGGCATATGTTGATAGAGGGTTTCTCTCATTGGATAGGACAACCTGACATTTTTAATTGACATCTCTAAATCACCGTTTGTAAACATCCTAAAAGGATTTTGGGGATGGGGAGGTGCAGACAGCAGGATACTCCACTCAGATGTTTCCCAAAGTACTGCAAGTGAAAGAGGACTTCTTCTCTTTCTGCTTAGAGGCAGAAAAGGAATGCAAAGGGAATGCAGTACAGATCTCAAAAGAAGTGTCAAATCCCCAAAGCACCTGGAAACTACTCAAGTCATGCTTACCATCCTCACGGATCAAAATGGCCATGAAATCACGGACAAAGGTGCTGACGTAGAGAAGGACTGCAGGGGCTGAAATAGTGCGGAAGTTGAGTCCCACTTCCTCCCCTGTCACATTGTAGCCAGGGAGTGGCTGAAGCGGTTGATGAAGTATGTTGGCAAATTCCTGTACCACATACAAGGGTGTTGCTAGGATATTGTAGCGCACCCACGTGCCTTGTTCAAAGTAGGCACCAATATCTGTCAAGAAACAACAAAACAAAGCAACAGTTAAGGGAAGTCAAAGTCTAAGCAAGGAGAAAATTGTTTTCTTTCATCCTCTCCTGCTACTCATTCAAACTTGTCTACAGCCTTCCCCCTCTTTCTGAGTTTGATGGCTGTTGAATTACTTTACTGTCAGCATAATCCAGTACCTCCAAGGAATATCAGGCCAGGCCAGGGAAGGCTGCTGAAGCTGATGCCAGCCCTCCTGTCCTTAGTCCCATTTCTCACCATGATTACAGAAAGGTCCTTCAAATGCAGAGACTGTGCAGTTGCAAGTGTAGTGGCTGTAGTGTTCCCAGCAGATGCCATGATTCTGGCAAGGTATCAAGGGGTTCCGACAATGCCCAGTGCAGTTTACCAGAACCCCTTCTGTTTCATTGGCTTTCCCTTCCAAATTTAGGGTGGCCCCATTCATGTGCAGACCTCGCAAGCACCCCAAGAAGGGATGCAAGTTGTATTCAGCAGATCCTATGGAGAAAAAAATAAATGGTTGCATTTAAAAACTTAGGAGAAGTCTAGCTGACTTAAGACAAGTCTACCTTGATAGCAAACTATTGCCAACAAGTTTCAACCAAATACTTTTGAAAAACTCATCAGGCTGGATTTTGGAAATTTCAGAAAGGCCTTTCTTGAATCTAATCTAGTAGCTCTCACCAGACTTTGTATGTTGTTGAACAAATATGTTTTCCTACTATCCTTATCGACTGTCGATTAAGTTCACAATGACAGGACATAGGATTTGCTTTAAAATGTTCCACCTTTCCCAGACTAAGAAAATGCTCCAGTCCAAAACCCTGCTGAGAACTTGCTATCCAGTTGATAAAAGATGGATCTTGGCCCACTAGAAGATTTGTGAATGTAATTTATAGAAATTATTTCTGATTTATAGTTGTTTGAACAATAAGCAAGAACAAAATTAACTTCTGCTCCAAATATATTGCTGAAATAGAAACACATTAATTATAAATATTGTTTTAAAAAAGTAAAAGGACTTGAGATCTGCTCAATTCACATAATAAAAGGAAATTCCAAGGTTCAAAATTCTGCATCCTGTATGTATTTCTTTGCATCAAATTCTATGTGTGCATCTTCAAATGATTATCAGCTCTGCTTTCCACAAAGCCTCCTACTACTCTTATAGGTAAAACTGAGTTACATTAATGGTCCAGATTGATTTTTCTTCTGGAGCACAATGGCCTAGTGATTTAAGATGCTGGGTTTGTTGGTTGGCAACCCAACTTTGAGATCCAGGCACCACATAACAGGATGAGCTCCCATTATTCACTCCAGCTTCTGCCAACCTAGCAGTTTGAAAGCATGTAAAAATGCAATTAGATGAATAAGTACTGCCTTAATTAGTAGGAAAAGTAACAGCGTTCTGTGCACCTCAGTATATACTCATGCTGGCCACACTACCACAGAAGCATCTTTGGACAACACTGGCTCTTTGGCTAAGAAACAGAGATGAGCATTGCCCCTACAATCAGACACAACTGAAAGGGAAATCTTTACCTTTATCTTGATTTCTCTTTATGAGAAACAGAGAATAACTTCTCCTTTTAAACAATAAGTTCAAACCATTATTGACCCAAATGCTCATTATCCTCTGCAGCTTTGTTTGCTAGGAGCTGCATTTTCTTTTCAATTTTCTGGACAATTAAAGGTATATGCAACATTAGTAAAATAATAGGTTGTGTTCAATTTTATATTGCTATGAGAGGATCTGGGCCTTGTTAGAAAGTGAACTAAAAACACTAATTTTAATGCATCTAGGGACTTAACATGCCTATTTTTCTCAGTTTTGGCAGTATGAACTATCTGGGGAAAAAGGGCTGGAGGGACACTTAACTATCTGCAGGCTGCCTAACCTGTTTTAGTGTTAGTTCCTCCTAATGCTGGGTATTTGATACTTGTAGTCCCTAGCTTTGGTTCTACTGACTGTACAGTACATGCCCTCTACTGTTTTATCATGAGCCAATCCTTTCAGTCTTTTACTCAGACACTCAAAAAGTACATGCTATATTTATTTAACCAATTAGTTAAAAGATATGTGTGACTACCCATCCTAAAACAATTCTGGGCAGCTCACATCAACAATTATATCAATCAAAATAGTGTACAATGATCAACATTATATATAACAATTATAATCAAAATTATAAAAAAAATCATAAAAAGATAAACTGTAAAATAAAAAACAAATATCTGTTGCCTCAGTCATACCCTTCAGATGCCCCAATAATCCATCCAAGACTTCCTCACTGTATCCCAATGCCTGGTTAAAATGCCAGATCTTGATAGCCTTCCAGAAGGCTAAAAGGGTGGGAGCCTGCCAAATCATCTTTGGGAGAGTTTCCATAGGGAAAGGGCAGCCATGGAGAAAGTAGTTTCCAAGACTGCATTCGAGGCAACATATCAGGGAAGTGATCTGGAGTGTGCCTACCTTTTTCAATCTGGTAAAATGGGCAGATCCTTTCAGGGGGAGGTGGTCCCATAAGCAACCTAGTCTTATGCCATATAGGGCTTTAAAAGTGATAACCACTACCATGAATTGCCCCCAAAAAGAAACTAAGAGCCAATACAGCTTATGCAACAGAGGTTTACATTCAAATTATTTGCTCCATTATTCACCAGTTTATATTATTACATATAATTCATTTACTGAGTAAAAGATATTGTCTCTTGGGAAATTGGATTTACAATCTGAAATGTGATGTTTTATTAATCAAAATGTCCTTTCCCAAGTTATTATTGGTTGGATATTTTAAAGATCTTTTAATTATTTTTAATTGTTTGATTATTTGTTTTTATTCTAAGTCGCCAAGAGTAGTTTTTGAGTTTGGCAGCATATACATCTAATAAATAAAATAAAAATAAATAAATTACTTTGATGTAATTTACTTCATAGTTTTTTCATGAGGTGTTTTAAAAATATTATCTCACACATATATATACACGCACATCCTCACTCACCCACATAAAGTGGTTTAGTGAGGTTCAGATGGATAAAACTTTGGGGTGGTGCTCCTCTCACCACCCATGGAAACCGATCAACTTGTAGCCGAGCTAGTTTGACGTTGATCTCTGCCTTTACTTCATGCCACTCATTGTCACTGAAGGGCATCTCTGAGTGCACTGTTAAATTCTCATCCCCATTTCCAATGTTGTAAGCAAAGACCAAATCTTGGGAAGCTAAGAAGAAATGAGATAATTGGAGTTACAAAACCAGCTTTAGTCTACCCAAAACGAGATCTCTATTACTTCAGATATTTATGCCAAGGCATTTAAACCTTTCAAGAAAGCCAGTGTACTGAGGAGGGCACTGCCTCCTTATGTAGCTGAACAAAGGCATTAGTGAAAAAGGGAGGGGAGGTATTTCAGTGCCCCCCACATTTTTTAGAGGTATCTCAGAAGTCTGCAGGTCTTAGGAACTTCTATAAGCATAACCACCTAAAGCTCTCCCACTGCATAAACCACCCATTAAAAACATTACAGAGAATCTCCTGTTTTAATAACTGTCCTTACATCAGTGGCATTAACCCTCACTTAGACAACAATGACATAACTAGAGCAGACTGTACCAGCCTGGCAACCTCCAGACGTATGGTATGTACAAGGTCAGGAAGGCTGGTTCTTTGATGTATTGCCAGCTTTTATGTTTTTATTGCCGCTAATGACTAGACTGGAAACATACTAAAAGCACGCAAGACCCCTGGGAGTTGCAGTCTCAATGAATCTGGAGAAAGCCAGTTTTGGAAGAGTACCATGATGTAACAAAAAAGATGTTATACGATGTTGAAAAATAAACGCATGCCCCATTAGACCCTAAATTCCATACTGTTGAGCTCCACGCGGATATAGTTCCTCGGACCCATATTCTCTAGAAAAGTGCCTGTTGGTGCAGAAGTCTTAAAGAAGAAACTGATGTCAAGACTATAGTTGACCTTGAAGGTGGGAAAGAGCAGAGCTGTTCCCCTGATGAAGGATACTGTATTCCAGGAGTTGCCTAAAAGTCATGAGAAAAATCCAGTGAGAAATTTTGATTCCATTATCTTTTACACTCAGTTGATAATTTGCTTAAGGGACACGTTTTTGTTGTGACTGTTTATACATCTTGGTTGAGACTGAAATATAGTGATGTTACTGGAGAGAAAGGGTCTTCTACCAGTTTTTCTGTGATTTTAAAAGATCTATAAAAGGTTTTAACGTATTATTCTATTACCTCTTGTCAAGAAGAATGGGAAATATCACTGTCATTTTTCAAAACATTTGCTGCTGAATTTCAACAGCACAATCGTAAAGGTTTCTGGGGGCTACAGAAGTGGAGCTGGGAATGGTATGCAATCAATAAACCTGAGGACTCCTACCCCAGTTTAACAGATCCACAAGAAAAAGTCCCTCTCCCTGTCCACTACTCACGGTCCCCATAGCAACGCAACGGGCCCACGTAGAACTGGGCCTCTGACCCAGTGCGGTTGGTGTCACTCACTACAACCTGTGTGACTGGAAGATGGTCAACAAAATTCAGCAGCCCTTTGTCTGCTCGCCTGGAATAGGTAATGGGAAAGGGACCCCGGCATTCATTAAAAATGCTCAGTTTCAATTCACAATCCAGCATCACCCAGACCCCTAGGAGAGAAGATGGAAGCAAATCTCACCACATCATGTGTTCAGCATCACAGTTACAATAGAAAAGGGGATTAGCACAACTCTTCTCCATGCCACATGCACAACGCCCCAGCCCTGGCGGAGAGCCACCCCAGTAATAATGACGCTCTTCATTTCGTCCCATCCAGAAACTTAGTGGCATCCCAGCTAAGACAGAGGAAGGCAGAACATAAATCAGAGAAGCAAGTCCCTACAGATATCTGCTGATTATGGCCAAAAGGTTGACCTCAATTCTACAGAAGATGTTTTTAGAATGATCACAAACTGACTGTGAAAAACATGCTGATTCTTTCTGCTGCTGGCACTTGATGTTTGGTATCTTTTTTTTATAGGTAATTATTGTAATCAAATATTATGTATTTATGTGATAGTTATTCATTTAATTTAAATTATAAAATCATTATAATCAAATATTGTCAATTGGTAAATCACATAATTCATACACCTTTTCTCTACACCTTAGTGTAGAGTCCTTGGTGCTCTCTGAGCTTGGTAGTTTGCTTGAAAATATTTCATTATCCAATGAGGTAACATCATTAGTGAGTGTGGAGTTTGCTGCCTAGTGAACTCCCTAACTTCCTAGGGAATGTGGGAGCAAATTCCACACTCAGTAGCACTAATGAGGTTACCTAGTTGGGTAATGAAATGTCTGAAAGAAAATAGCAAAGTTCAGAGGGCATTAAGGACTAAATATATTTTTAGCTTTTGGCTCGTAGCATGTGTGCAAATCCATACCACACATATAATGAAAGAATAATATATATACTCACTCTGAGTGTTAAGTAGGCGAGAGAAGTAGCAGTGGAATTCAATTTGCTGCTCACAGTACTCAGAGGCATTTGCCAGTGCTGACACCTCCGCCCATGATGCATTCCAGTAGTCAACTGTGCCCAGGAAAGGTCTTTCTGGGCTGTAGCCTGTTACTTTTGTGAGCCAATGACGATTGTGACGGACAATGGTCCATGCATGGTCCTCTGGAAAGTGAAAGGAGATAGGCAACAGTTCAAACCGAGGACCTCCTTCATATAGCTGAGAAATTTCCAGATGTGTTTATTTCAAATCCCAGAATTCTAAAGCAGAGTGGGTATTACTGAGAAATCTGGAAATTGACGCCACGTATGTAGAGATTGCCTGAAAATTGGGAAGCTTTGATCGAGCAGATACAACTGCCTCTTCTCTTTTCTCTTTCAAGACTTTCAGGGGAGAACAGGGCAGTTGGATAATTTTCCCAAAGTTATTCAGAGCCAATCTCCAAATTTCTAGGAGAAAAATTTCAGACCACAGATGTGTTCCAGATTGCATTTCAATGCCCCCGAGACAAAGAGAAAGCCTGACTTCCCATCCATTACTTGTACCTCTCATGTCACAATACACAGTAAAAGGTTTGAGGGGCCCACTGCCATCTGGATCAATGGTATAGTTTCCAGATACTTTTCCCCGAAGTCGATAAGCTTCACAGCTTTCCTTGTAGATGGCTATGAGAGAAAGAAGGAAGTGAGAAAGCTATCCATATTCAGAAATCCTTTAAATCATCCTCACTCCTCCCCATTACACTCACGAGTATGGCAGGTCTCTCCCATGTAACCTATCAAGTCACAGATACAAGTGAAGTCATCCCAGGACTGGATACATCGACTGCCATGTTCACACATGTTGGGGGTACACCTGGGTCAATAGAAAAAGCAAGTTAACACTGGAAATTGGAATTTTTGTGTGAGCACAGATCCACATTTTTGAGAAATGAGGCTTTTTTTCCTGATCCATGTTCAGGACATTTCTTCAAAAATTTTCAAATGTTATAAAATGTCCAGATGTGTCCATCTGGCTAATTACATGTGTTCATGTGGCTTATTGCAATTTAAAATTTATCCTATCTTATTTATCTTTAATCTATTCTTCCCTTGAAAATCTAACTTTAACCATTAAACATTATCCAGATCCTGGTCTGTATTATTTTTAGTTTGCTCAATCATTAACTGATTAAAAATTAACTCATTAACTGTATTTTTCTTGTTCTTTCTTTATTACTGAATATGGCATCTTATTATTGGAAAATACACTTACTGATTTATCTTTTCATATATCAATTTTCTTTCCAAGCATTTCATTATTAATTTGAACTATGTAAGACCTTTGCATTTCATGCTTTGAATTACTAAGCAACTTTCTCTGTCCACTTTACTTGCTGTATTAATAAGAGGACAGGTTTTGCCACCCAAAATCTGCCTTCTTTTCTTCTCTCAGTGTCAATTGCTCTTATTATCAACACTTGATCATTTTGAGACTTTAATAAAAGTCCTGTTGATAGTTATCATTAACAACTCAGCTGATGACCTATTATCCAATCCAAAATATTCTGTTTTGAAAAAGCAGGTGATGCCTATAATAATCTGCTTTGACAGCAACTATCATCTCACCACCCTAAGATAATAGTGTGGAGCTCCATGGAGCAGCTAAGTAAATTCCTTTAGGATTTCTACAAAACTGATACTTATTTATCTCTTTATTTCATTTAACTTGCAGCAGTGTAGAAAAAGCTTCTCATTTCATTTATTTATTGTTGTCATAATTACATCCATATGTTCCTGACACAGCCTATGCAGGCACAGGCAAGACTGAAACTTGTTTAGATTCAGCAACAGTGCCTTACATTCTGTAAGATCATCCTCTGAGTTCTAAACATCTACTGTTTCAAATCAGAAGTGCTTCTTGGATCTCTCATTCCCACCATCAATTTAAGACCCAACTACACCCAGATTTTCCATTCTAGCAGACATACCTATCTGTGATGCCACACACGTTGAAGTACACCTCAAAGTACTTGCCAAGCCTATGCTGACGAACCATGTCCAATTCTATGGGCTGCCGATCCACACTGACCATCTGCATGCATCCATGAAAAGCTGTCTGATTGGACAGGCAGCCAGTTCGTAGTGCTGGCTTGGGGCATCCTACAGAACATCAGCCATATATACACAAGACAGAGGTAGAGAGTTTATACTTACCTCAATGGATTGGATCCATATTAATTTGTATTTAGCAAACAATGGGCATGGAGGACACTGATTACAATGGATTTCCTTTAAGTAATCCTAAAACCAGATCCGGGCAATGAAACCAAACAAATGTTTTGTCGGGGTGATATCCCTCCCCTTTTAATTATTGATTAAGGTTGTGCAGCACTTTAGTCTTAAATGTAAAATATGGAGGTGCTAATATGGCACTACTTATCTGCAACTCTCTAAAGAGATGTGCTTTTTCCTAGGAACACAAAACAGCATAGATTATTTGTGTCCCTTGACAATGCAATCCAGCTTTGTCCATAATTCTGCTTTCTATCATCTTGAAATTGTTCACACATTTTCAGACTTAATCAGCTAGTAATGCCACTATATAGTTTTGAATTAAAATAAATTTTAAAAAATTAAGTACTGATTCTTAGAATCCAAATGACAATTTGTGCAAATGGTAGTACATACATGGTTGATTGCTCTCTATACCTGGAAAGCTTTGCATCCCAGGCTTTACAGAGTCTTTCTAGTCTCCTTATGCTCATCTCTGAAACCTCTACATCTACAAAACCCACTCCTAGGCATACAGAAACCAATACCAATTGTAATACACTTTAGATTAATCCTCCGATTTGAACGCTCTTCAGATGTGTTAGATTTCAGCTTTTAAAACCAAATGCATTTAAAGATCACCAGGCTATGGAACTCCGTCTTGAGTCTTTTTCCCATAATTTGTTAACAATTCATTACCTACCTCCAAAAAAGTACTGGTTTCCAGTACGCAATTGGATGTCACGATCAACACGGAAGCTGGCATCATTCTGGTCATCAATAGTGATGACAGCTGAGGATTCTCGTACTATTAAGGACACTGAATGCCAGAAACCATCATTAAGACGATATCCTAGGAATGGAAGGATACAAGAAATCAAGAACATGTGTTTATCTAAATAAGCAATTCCTTACTGGCCAGCCCTTAAGACTTCACTCTCCCACTGAAGCCACACACCTTAAGATCCATAAAGCATGCCTCACACAAAAAAAATTATTTCCTTGAGTTTGCTAGGTATTTTGTTTTTGCCTATTGTAAGAAATATACTGTACTGTACATTTTAAAAATTAGCTAGAATGCATTATCCCCATCTTACTTCTAAGCCAATCATGGTTCACTTTCGCTTCAAAGGAACTGCAAAGATTATAAATTGTTTTGTATGCTCAGAATAGTAAGTTATGTAACAAGCTTAACCATGGAGTGCTAGTATCCATATAAATACCCTAACCTAGTGATTAAAATTATGATTTTGAATTATTGATTAAAAGGGATTTGTTCTGGATCCAAACAGATCTTAGTCATGCGGTGCAATTAATAGTCCAAGCCAGCTATAGTTTCTAAATAGGATGAGTTTCTTTGAGAATATCATCTCAAAGCTCATTTCATATTTCATTTCCCACAGCCATGCAGGGTATATAGAGTAGGGCAGAAAAGAGTCAAAGTAGGTATGACTCCCAACCTCTTATCTGCTAGGGAAACACTCCAATAGGCACCTCAGATTGTTTTATATATATATTATTGTTATTAAACATTTTTAAAAGAATAAAAACAATACAAATTTTGAAAGAGAAAAATAAAGGAAATAAAATAGTAACTAAATGAAAAAAGTGCAAAGAATATGTAGAAAAAAAACAAAACAGAACAAAGTAAAATCGTTTTCGGTTTTCTTAGCAGCAGTTAAGAGTTCATTTATATTTCACCTTATCCATTTTATGTTGTGTTGTATTATATTATTTATGTATTTGTATCCTGCCTTTATTATTTTTATAAACAACTCAAAGCCCAAAGATATTTAACACACCTTCCCTGTCAAGGAAGTTGTTGTTTTCCCATAACAGCAACTCTGTGAAATGAGTTGGGCTAATTATGGTTGCAACATAATTTCCTTCTTTCCATAGCCTATCCTTTCTAATCATCAAACCCATAAATCACAAGTTCGTTTTTTTTTCTTTTTTTCAACCAAAAGTCCATAATGGATTTCCAGCCACCAATAAATACACTTATTTTCTTTTCTCTAATCAAACAGGTCAATTTTGCCATCTCTGTTAATTCTTTCATCTATATCAGCCATTCTGCCACTGTGGATATTTCAGAGTCTTTCCAATTTTTTACTTATAATAATCTCACAGCAGTTATCACATAAAGCATCAAAGATTTTAACCTTTTTTTTCCAGCGTGGGGAAAAATATCAGGAAATGTCAAGTTCTGAGCTACTTTTTGCTACGCCAGAATAAGCTTAGTTAATTGCATTGTATGAACCAAGCCATATATCCAAAATCAATTCAAAATCTAATTGGAGAAAACTGCTCTCCTAATTCCTAATTGAAACTTTAATTTA
Source organism: Acrochordus granulatus (assembly GCA_032468055.1). NCBI lineage: Eukaryota > Metazoa > Chordata > Lepidosauria > Squamata > Acrochordidae > Acrochordus > Acrochordus granulatus. The sequence goes on along the minus strand of JANHZU010002223.1, from coordinate 150,444 downwards.
GAAATATGAATGTAACCGAACTTCTGTTTTTCCAATTCATTAAAACATACAACAAATTAAAGATGGTAATTGTTCCTTAGGAAATTACTATATATTAATCAGTTTGTAGCAGGCTATTCCCATCTGCTGTGCTGCAGCTGTGTTGGATCTATAACTTCCTGAATTTCCAGCCTGCATGCTATTGTAAGAAATAAGAAGAAATGTTGACAATATGGGTCTCTAAAATACATTGACTTTTCTTTCTCATGTACCTTCATATTCATTGCACATAGCAATAAGAATAGCACAGTTTAAACATACAAACACTGGCTCTAAACTAGATTGGGAAACTGAAAAAATCTAGAAGGCAGAGGCAAATAATGCTTAATTTATTTTCATGAAAACTGTATGGATAAGATCCTCAAGACTTCAAACCTGACTTGAAAGATAATTTACCTTAATCTTTTCTAGAATTTCTTCCCTAACATTACTAGTCAATTATCTGTTAGTTTTCTCCACTAAGGGCAGCAACCCAAGGCCTGATTAGAGTTAAATACAGATATCAATCATGCATCCAATAAGCAAACTGAAGAATTACCCATACTATCTTTCCAACCAGACTCCTTGCTTCAAATTATATTAGTTTAAAAAAAGAGTAGACACAGTATGTTTAGCTTGCTAATTGCAAGATTGTCACATTTAACTGATTTCAAAATCTAGGCAAAGCATATCATTCAAAAGAACCGCATGATTTATTTTCATATTATATTCACAGCATAGGTAGACAGTAGTCAGTAGGATTTCTCTTATAGTGATTCACATTACCAGTTTATCAATCCAAACACTGAGATTGGATTTAAATATCATGCTGTGCCATAAAGTATTAAAGAACTGGTTTTGAGCCTTGGATCCTAGTAGTGTAGGTGAACTTATTCCTTAGTGTACTAACTGAGATGATTGTTAGTGTTGTAAGTTAGTTGTTCAGCTACTGTTTATGTTATTTATATTTTTGTGAGCTTTTTATTCTGTCTTTAACTATTAGCCCTTGCCCAGAGTCCATACCTGAGGCTGGCAGCCATATACATTTAATAAATAAATAAATAGGACAAAAAAAGTACTCATTCT
>JANHZU010002223.1:136219-149240 GCA_032468055.1 Acrochordus granulatus | reverse complement strand
GCCAGGGTGAGGGGGGGGGGGCCTGGGGAAGACTCTGGGAGGCAGTGCAAGCCAGGGGGGCCTGGCGTAATGCAGTCCATGGGGTCATGAAGAGTCAGACACGACTGCGTGACCAAACAACAAAAAAAGATAAATTATAAGTGTGAAGTACTAGTTATTTACCTCTTTCTTTTCAGGTTTTATTGCACATTGTTTTATATTTTCTAGATTTTTTTAAAAATATATAATTTCAGAATTACTGAAATTCCGAAGTGATCTTTCAGGAATAGATTTATCCAAAGGTTTTTCAAGACTGAAATTCTATTTATATTTTCAAGGTCATAAATCCATGGAAAACAAATTTCCCTTCAAATAAATATACATTCATCTGGCTGCAAAATATCACAGTGAAGTTCTACAGATTGAGAATTCACAGAACGTTCATGACAAAGGTGACCATTCTGTTCATTTTTTAGGGTGGGATTAACAATTGCAGTCTCCTGTAACATCTCTCAAACTGGAGCAGCTCCTGTGTTGAACTTGATAAATCTCAAGAAATGCTTTCCCTTTGCAGAAAGATGCCAACCAGCACCCTTCAGGGCCATCCTCTACTGAAGTGTCATCCATCTGAATGGGCTTTATCTTCAGGGAAGTTACTGCCTCAATGGTAAATCTTGAGGGACTTTTGCAGGATGGTCAGGAGCATCCATGGAATCTCATAGTATGGCATCATATGGTTTTCTCCCATCTTGCCTGAAGCCTGCCATTCTTTCAGGGAAGAGTTGGATTACAACAAATCAGGAACCTGCTCATTCTTGGATCAAAGTGTAACAGAGCAGCTTGAGACACCCATTTTTACAGGCATCCTTCACACACTTCTTAGTTTCCATGTGCATGCCCAGATATATGGCTCATCTTTTTGCTGTTGTTCCGACATTACACACTTTCCCACAAAGCATGTTTTATTCATGTAGTGCAATGTTCAGGCTTGGCAAAACACACTAAAAGCAGTTTCTTAGATTCTTGCAAGTAAAGCTTCCTGGAGAGCCATGAATTGGAAGCGGCCTAAGCAGCGGCCCGGACTGGCCTTCCATCGACAATACACAAGGCCCAGAGCAACTCCGCAGGGTGTGTGCAACGGAGAGAAGGCCTGCAAAGCTTCGAAGCCGGATCTCCCATCCCAGGCCTACGGCGGCGACCTTCAGATCACAGCCGCGCTTCCCTTTTCTTGACCCGGGGTCCCTCCCGCCTCGCGAACGCAGAACCGCCTCGCATCACCTCCGTGCAAGCGCACAGCTGAACTCAGCCGAGGCGCACCAAGGGCGCAGCCCGGACAGGGCAGCGCAGGGAGGCGGCATTCGCGGGAGAACCCCGACTCAGCCTCGCAACCCCGTTTTTTCCGCCACTGCAGCCGCCAGCCGAGCTTTCAACTCGGTCGCTTCCCGTCTCCAAGAGTCATGCTGGACCTGGTCGCTTACTTGGAGGGGCGATTTTCTCCATGCACGAGCCACTCTCTTCTGGAAGCGGGGGGACGGAGACCCCAAAGGGCACCGAGTTGGATTTGCTGCAAACGAGCAGGAGCCGAGGGCTCACCAGCCGCAGCCTGTTAGTTTGCAGCTGGACTTCCGCTGGTCGCCAGCCGCTCTCTTAGTGCCCGGCCTTCGGCTTCTTTCGCTGGGACGTGAAAGGCAGCCCTCTGGCGGGTCTCGGCTTAAACGAAAGCAACACGAGAGGCGTCGCGATGAGCGGATCCGGCCTTTGCTCTCTTCGGCGTAGCGAAGGCTCTTTCCCGGCCAAGTCCCGTGGGCTAGGAGTGGCTGGCCTCCGTGGGCCCGCGCAGCAAGAACAGAAGGCCGAGGCCAGGAGGAGGCAGCCGCTCCAAGCAGCAGGTTTGGAGGGCCACAAAGGGCAGCGAGGCTGGCGGTGAATCCTACTTCTTCGTGGAAGGAGTTGCTTGGGCAGTTTTCCATTTTCATTAATTTGTGTCTCCGTAGTGGCTGTGAACTCCTTTGGCAACCAAAGGGGTCGAAACTTTATCCAGTCCTTTCTTACACGCGTGGGATGCCAGCCAACCTCAAGATATACCTCATATTCTCAACACAGCCCATGTTGTTGTCCTGATGGGGAGTCCATTATATAAGCTGGGGAAAGAACCCTGCTTCCCTCATTTCCACTGAGTGATTGTGATTTCTCAAGTCACTGACCGACTTTATGACACCACAGCTGGGCAATGCTTTAAATCACTCATATCCAAATAACCCAAACTTCCAAAGGCCTTCTATAGAGCATATTTCTGTCTAGTCAACAGCAATCCAATGAATAGGATTTACTTCCAAGTAAAAGGGTATAAGATATAGTCTGAGCACATACAATGATTAATTTACTGTACACCAACAATAATAATGGAGAGAGAAAAATATTAACTCTGAGTCTGAATTAAAGAGATAACCAACAATCACATAGTTGCAAATTATTGGAGTTTAATCCAAGGTTAGAAAATGCACATAATAATAAAAAAGATATGGTACTAATAACCACATTCAACGCATTCAACCTGGACTTACCTGCTAAAAGCATCAAAAAGTGGAGGCCAATAAGCATAAGGGCACTTTGGAAAGCCAGAAGCAGGTAGGAGCTCCTGGAAATACATTTGAGGGAAGCATGGCTGAGTTATGGGCACATAAATCCAGAGAGATGGTTACCATGAGCTCTCTTTTTCCCCTTACTGGGTGCTTGGATAATTTACTGTGACAGACAGGAGTCAGGCGTTAAAAGGTTAAGCCCCAACAAGCCCACACACTGCATTCCACGATCTACTTCTTCCTTGGAGAAGCAAGCCTATTTTAGCTGATCTGCCTACCAGGATGAGTGCTGGAATAAGTCTATTGAATCAGATCCCTCCTGGCCCAACACGATGCCCAGGCCTAGTCCAAACCCATCAGGGTGAGTTTTTCAGCCAGTAGGCTTGGGCAGATACACATATATGGAAAGCACCTAGATGTTGAGGTCCATTTCCATGTTCAAGTGAGTTAACTAGCACAAGAAACCCAACCCTCAAAAGTGGTGGTAGATTTGGTAGATTTATGAACCATCAGGAGAGGGAAGATGAAAGGGTGGGGAGGGAGCAAAAAACATCCACTTGCAATCACATGCATTAGAAACTTAAAAGACAAAAGCTTCGCGGAGAATAACCAGGTTCCTTTCTCCAGGGGAAAGAATCATGGAGTTAAAAAGGGGGGGGGGCTGTAATCTCCTTATTCACATCAACTCTAAAGAGCTGAAATGCAAATAAGATGAGACAGTTCTTTACTCCATTATTCCCAGCTGGAATAAATAACCAATATCATGTTCTACAAGAAAATTTCTTTGTTGGGAATCCCTACAAAGTGGTGAGTTGGATCACAGGAAACGAAAAGAAACACTTTTCAGGCAGAGGCTTTGCAGATCAGGAGGGCCTGTGACTTCTTCCTACCCTCCAGAGAAGTCGTTTTTGCTTGCAGCAAACCAGGCACCCATCACAATTTGGAAGGTACTTAACTAACATACTTAACTAAGGTACTTAAATAAGTAGCAAGAGGGTTGGCCTGTCCCTTGGTTTCTGGTAGAACGCCATACCTGGCGGGGTGGGTAAACTTAGAGATAGTAAAAAATAATGGAAAATACATTTTTAGAGGTGAGGAAGGAGGAAAATACATCAGCCAAACGGAAAAGAAAATGGATTACATATCCATTCCCTTCTCCACCTTGAATTAAAGAGATACAGTAGACAGATAACAGCTCTGTGACTCAAGGTACGGCTGCTTAAGCAGCACCGTGTGTGGCATTGGGAAAAACCCGGCTGCAGACATCAGGGCTTCATTACATTTCCAATAGATAACATTTGATTAACTCTGCCCCTAGATTACAACGCGACACAACAGCCCCATTAGCGAAGAAGTGGCTTTTTGTGTGGTCCTTCTGCAAGCCACGAACTGAAACATTAGCTCTCCTTTAACCAAGTCATTCCTTCCTAATTCTTCTCTGAAGCCTACAAGAGAAGGGGAGAGGAAGGGGGTGTGTTAATGAATCCACACTTTGTAGTTTGGGGAGAAAAAGATTAGGAGGTGGAAGGGTGCGGAGGCAGTCCGCGACCCCCGTTTGTTTCCAAGTTTTCTCAGCCCAGGGCTTCGCTGCTTGATCTCCGCAACGCAGCGCTCCCATGGCTGTGCGTTCAAAGCCGAAAGGGATTTAGGGCTCCTTTTGCACAGGAGTGGGGGTCCCTCTTCAGCGAGCTGCTTCAGAATTCCATCAAAGGCGCAGGCTTGTTATTGCATCTGCTCCACCGAACTGAGTTACCCACTTCGGTGTCCTCCGCCCTTTGTGCAGACTACCCTTTCTTCCCAGGGCCGCGGTCTCGAGCAGGCCAGCAAGCCCGGAGGCCCGAAGAGAAGGGCGGGGGTCGCTGCCGCAAAGTGCAGGATCCCTCAGAGAAGTCCAGCCATAACACTCAAGGAGATGCTGAAGCAGCCCGCTGTCAGACTAAGCCTCAACCGGGCCTTTGCTGGAGAAGTCACCGCTGACACTTTAACTGGCTAGGAAGGAAACTCACCCGGGCAAGGAAGATGACTGAACTGCTTGTCCTTTAGCCCTGGTCTCACTCCCCAATATAGGACTCCAAGGCACAGTCGTCTTTGCCAGAACTTTGAACAAATAAGAGTTTTGAGATTAGTTACTTGATGGATCAGAATAATTTGCTGAGTTTTTAAAGAAATTCATTTGGAAATCTCTTTTCAATATTTGAGGGGAGAATCTGGGGTTCTTTTATATAATTGCCTGTTATTTGCTATTGAGACAGGAAATTTACACATTCTGCATCCTTAAGAAATCCAAAAAATATTTATGTAGATAGAGGTGCCAGGATCTTAAAAGCATCTACCATGGCTTTTCCACAAATAAATTGCATTGCCTTCAAATTGAAACATTAACTTGGAGCAACAAGTTAACACATAACAAAACATATAGGTAAGAATTTAAGGGCCTGAGAAAATGTTTGATTCTAACATTTCACTTTGGGGAAAGTAAATCCAAGTTAGGCAGCTGGATCCAAGGTTCTACGGGTGAGTCTTTTTGAACATGGCTACAATCCAGGTACAACTCAGTTATAAATTTTAATGAATATTTTATGTTATTCACTAATACTGGCAAAATGCCTTAACCTGATTCAAGTTCCACTGAGATATTAGGAAATAGAAAGATATTTGTTTCTCATGAGACTAATCTTGGATCTTTTCTCTAGAATAAAAATGGAAATCTATAACTCAACTCAGGTTGATGCTATTGTTATGTTTAGAATAGCTTTGCTGAATTTTCCTCCATGGTTTTAGAAACTCTATAATTTATCAAATTCTAGCTGTATACCACACAATATTATACCTTTTAATAATAAGAGGGGGGGAAATCTTCTCAACCAAAACTAAATATAAGAAGCTTGTATGCTTGCGTGACATTTTAAATTATCCAGTGGATCACAAACTGTTTTCCAGCATCTACATTATCTGAAGATGTGGTAATCTCCTTGAAGAAAAAGGGATTGAAATGCCTCATTTCTAGTTTTATTTGGTATTACCCTACTATAAATGGGCATCCCCCAGTCATGTTAGCTCCTACTCATATCATAATTATGAGTTATTATAATGACTCCTACTCATGCATGCCCATGTCATGTTAGCTCCTACTAACTAATAATTGAGTCATTATAATAACTCATAATTATTCTGTTCATCCCAGAGGACATCTAGGAAGCACCTACCTCCATGTGAAATAAGGAGGGCATAGGCTAAAAATCAGGCCTCTCACTATGAAACATGTGGCCACCTGAGATATTCTTAGTACCCTTACTCCTGGCCTTCAACAAATGCCTTAAAGCTTTTCTTTTAGGTACACTTTTTAACAAATGTAATGCCTAGTGATAATGAAGTGGCATCTTATTTCATTTTGATTGTGTTGTAGTTATTATTTTTTACTTTTCTACTAGAAACATTATTGCTCACTGCCCACTGTTTGTTGTACTATGATTGGATTAATATAAAAATATTATTATTGATAAATAACATTTTAACCATATTGTCATTGAACTTCAGCAGCAAAATCTCTATTTGGTGGATAGAGGGTAGAAATTGTTATATTTTGCATACAGAGACCAACAATCTAAGTTCCACATTTATATTGATATTTTCATACTAGAAATTGACCTGCTGAAAGTTGACCAAAGTTTGGGTGTTTGGGGACCACAAATAAATGCTTTGCACTGCCCACCCTGACCTAAACTTACATGGAAAGAACCATTCAAAAAGCTCTTCTTATTGCTGCAGGAGCAGATAATTATTTTTTCAATAAAATGAACATGATTTATACATACTCATCTTTTAATGTATTGTTTTTGAATTTTGCCAACATAAAACAATCCTTTATTTCAAAACAGTCACCTCAAGGTAACTCCTCAGCACCCAGATGTCAGAGATTCTCCCCTTTTTCAGTTGACCTTGTCAGACAGAAGCCTCCACTCTCAATAACTCTTTATTCGCTATAACTAACAACCAGGGGAAGCTTGCTTGTGAAATGAATCACATAAAGGCATCTCAAGTACTGCTGGCAGCCACCATCTCTTCTCTTTCAAAGCATAGGCTGACCAACCTCTGATACATAAGTTAACTGTAGAGCCATCCATTTGTGAAAAGGTGAAATTAGCATGGGAACACCTGAAGCTAGATACTACCTTGGACAGGAGAGGAAGCAAGACTTCAGCATTCTTAATAGATCTCTGCTGAAAGACAGCAGAAATACCAGGAAGTCAACATTACAACTACAGCTTTCCCAATCATTAGCCCTTTATGGCCACCAGATCCAACTGTGAGGATTGGTTCAAGAATCTGCCAGCCAAGAAAGCTTCCCTGCGCCAAGGAGAGTTATATTAAACTGGAAAAAAAATCTCTGCCTTAAATCATTAATTTCTCCAGTCTTCAGGAAAGCAAGCAGTCAAATAATTTATAATACATCTCCAAGTGAATACAGCACTATCATCCTTCTTTTTCCCCTCTCCCACAGGGCACCCTAACACTCTTCCAACATTAAGAACATGGTCAACTTTGAAGCCTTATCTTGGAGCCCTTTTACTAACTCTAACCCTAACCATCTTCCCCTCACTGCCTACCTGCTGCAAATTCCAGTTTCTTGGTTTTAGTTTTGGTTTTGGGCTGAGCAATTGTGACATTGACTTGTCCATCACTCAACACCATCTCAAGCCAGCCTAGGTCATCAGCAAAGGATGTGTACATAAGCAGACCCACAACATCCCATGTGCGGAAGCTGAAACTGACTGCCAGCATATTGCGCCGAGGATATCCAGGCACCTGTAAGAAGTTATTGACCCCAGCAAAGGTAAAAGGGAACAAGAGGTTGTCCCGACAGAAATAGCCCACGTGACCCTGCAACAAACAAAGAAATAGTGAAGAAAGTACAGTAGCAATCAAAGAGAAGTCAAAAGCAAAGGGAGGAGGCACTGGAAGGATGGTCCATTAAGAAAGGGCCACATGCATTTGCTTCAATATCCACATGCCATTTATGTAGTGGACAATCTGTACCAGAGGTCTTGGCTGCCAAAGGTCTCTACTGTATTAGGCTCCCTCTTTTAGAAAGCTCTAGAAACATTTTGGAAACTCCACATTGCAGAGTTAGTAAGGACCTTTTTTTTTGTTAAGGCAAAAAACAGTATTGCCTTTTTGTTTTCTGGTAAATGAAATTTCAGTCCCTTCTTATACTTGGACATACACAGCATTCTTGCCCAGGAAAAATATAACTCCCAACATATCTATCGAGCAGCCCTTGGAAGGATGAAGAGTCCCATCCACTTTTCTCATTGCCAGCTGGATCATCCTGATCATCTAACCAATAAGAATTGGGCTGTTTGCTTGACTACTGCTGCTATTGGTATCAAAAGATGAAGCAGTCATGTCCCCATCTGCTAACTCACCCACTCACTAGATCATTAGTTTCCTAATAGCAGGAAGAATTCATCAATTTACAGAGAGTTGTGGGGAGGGAAGCGGGGAGGAGATAATGAAGTGAGTAAGTGTATGGGGCCACCCACACACACACATTTCACATGCAAATGGGTATGCACACATGTGCATCCCCAATTTATTAATCTGTATAAAAGTTACTCCCCAGGTGAGCAATGTTATGAGGCTTTCAATCTGCACATCATAAAATTTTTAGTTTATTTTAAAATAGAGGAACCTCTCCCAAGAACTATTACTGCATGCTGAGAACATGGGGACAATGCCAGTAAAGCCTTGGAAGTAGAGGAGTTTAATCAAAAGGCCAAGAAAGAGTTCTCAGAGGAATTAAGAAGCAATTTTAGTTGTTTCAAAACATTTAGATTTAGCACGGATCCACAGCAGAACTCAAATAATGCATGCAAAACACATACATTTCTGCCAGAAAACTGGATCCATCAGACTCTTCTTTGAACTGTCCTCTGGCAATAACTATTCCATTAAGGCACAGCAAACAAAGGTGGAAAGTAGGACCACTCTATCATCCTGAGCTGTTGGTTAGTAAATATTAGAAACACTACCATTTATAATAGTTAATAATAATAGTTATAGAAGAATTGGTGCCTTTGCTTTTTTTTCTTTTTTCTTTCATTCTTTTTATATATTTTTAGACTGTAAGTCAGAAGACAAGTGCCCTTTCACTTTAATTGACTGAATTTGGTACTCTAGAAATTTTATTCATTAAAGAATTGAATGAGAATACTTAAACAAATAATAAAATATGATCCCAGTCTTTCCAAAATATGAATCATTTGATATTTTGCTGATTTTCCCCATTACACAGTATGTTCATCAAGTCAATCTGAATTTTTCAATTTCACTTCCCCTTCCTTACCAAGTAGAAACATTGAGATTGCTTTCATAACATCAGTTTTCCTAGAGATTATACTGGAGCTTCCTTTCTAGAGATAGCTATGAAAAATCAATTCATTTACAATCAAATCAGAATAGAAAAACAGGTATGCAGGTGGCAGCAGGATCAATGACAGGACAAAAGCAACATCAGCAGAAATTTCTTATGGAGAGACTCAGCAGAGATTAGCAATTGTTAGGCAACAACCTGCCTTCACCTACAACAGAGACAGTTTATCTCTCCACTAATACTGACCAGATTTTTCCAACTTGGATACCCTTAGGATACGTGGAATTTACTAGTGGTTGGGGAACTCTGAGAGCTGAAGTTGACATACATGAATGTTTTCTAAATTGGGAAGGCTGCCATAGATCAAAGACCAATCCTATATTAATTCTTACCTCAACCCGGATGGAGGGATGCCGACGTCTTGCTAAATTGGTAATAAAGACCAGATTGTAGGCAATATTTTCCATACAGCCGCGGAAGTTTGGCCTATAGACAAGACGTTGTTTTTCATAGTTTCTCACTCCTCCAAAGAAGATCTGCAAAAAACAGGAAGAGACAACAACTCAGGTTCTTGATTTTTAATGCCACACATAGACCATGTGGTCATGGTAAAAGAACGTAGGGTTAAAGGTCACTAGTGTTCCCAGCAGACATCAATCCCACAGAAATGTAGAGAGAACATTTCAGCTGGTATCAAATTTCACATCCCCAATCAGCTGTAATTTATAGATTTAAATTCTTCCAAAACGTATCACCTCTGTGTCTAAGTCAAGTTGCTCAAATTCCCCATTGAGGCGGAACTGCAGGACCTCTCCATCCAGGCTAAAATTGACATATTTTCTATAGCGATCAAGGCGAAATTGGTGCCAATGTTGGTCATCCAAGAGGCTCCCCAGCTTCATTGTTGTCTCCCCTCCACTGGTGTTTAATGAGCTGTTACCTGACAGCAGAAGCACATATAAAAAAAATTCAAGATAATATTATATATTGCCTGACTCATAAAGACATTCACAGATTAGATAATTGTTTATTCTGAGTGATGATTCTTACCATACGGGCTGCCTTTGTTAACTACTGAATACTGATTTGATTTTAATAATATTTTTAAAGGATTAAATTGACATAAGATCATATCTATACAGAGTATTAATCAAATGTTATTTTGAAAATTCTACTTTAGTTTTATATACTTGTGAATCTCCTTTCTGTTGCCTTTTTTTCTTTTTAGAATCATAGGGCTGGAAGGAACCTTGGACGTCTTCTAGTCCTGTGCCCAATGCAGGAGTCCTTATACCATCCTGGACAAATGGTTGCCCAAATTCTTCTTGAAAACCCCTAGTGTTGAAGCATCCACAACTCTGGAAAGTAAGCAGTTCCACTGTTTAATAGTTTTCACTATAAGAAAATTCCTTCTTATTTCCAGGTTGGATCTCTCTCTAATAGCTTCTACCCATTGCTTTTTTTCCTTCCTTCAAGTGCTATGGAAAATAAATTAATGCCCTCTTCCCTGTGACAGCCTTTCAGGTACTGGAAGACTACTACCATGGTTCCCCTCAGTCTTCTCTTTGTTAGACTAGACATATTTAGTTCCTCCAGTCTTTTTTCAAAGGACTTTGCCTACAGACCTTTTATCATCTTTGTTGCTCTTCTCTGCACTCTTTCTAGGGCCTCAGCATTTTTTTTGTATCATAGTGATCAGAACTGGATGCAGTACTCCAGATGTGGCCTCACCAATGCTGAATAGACTAGTACTATCACTTTCCATGATATTGATGCTATCCATCTATTGATGCAATCCAGGACTACACTGACTCTTTTGGCAGCTGCAGCACACTGCTGATCCATAATTAAGTGGTGATCCACTAGGACACCCAGATCCCTCTCGCAGGCACTACTGTCAAGCCAGGTACTGCCTAACCTATACTTGGGCATTTACAATATTCACAATTTTCTTCGTTATTTTTTCAAATACCTGTTCAAACAAAAGAAAATTTCTAAAATTTTGGATTTATGTCTAAAAACTATATTCAACAAATCTATGTTTGCAGAGAAGAAAGAACAGTATTTAGAGATAAGCATATCATTTAACAACTTTAGACAGAAAGACATACTAACTAACCAAATAAGGTGCATTATAGTTCAGTGCCAATTTTCTGAAAATAGACCTTGTTAAATTTTAGAACCTTTGTCCTGATAATAAAGGGCAAAAGGTGCTGAAACGCACGAGGTTTTTACTGCAGACCTAATCAAGTAGTCACTTCATTGTATCTATTTGCTTTTAGCACCAAAAAACACTGATATTTTTGTAGTCTGCAAGAATAACTTTGGCTGATTTGAATATTTATAAAAATAAATATATTAATATATTTTGAAAATATATTAATATTTCTACTTGACTGATTTGATTGATATTCAGATATTAAACAGAATCTTAATGGCAATATTGGAGGAAAGGAAATTGCTTTCACTGCCCATGGAAATAAAGACATAGGTCAGTCCCCTATTAAGTGCCTAGCAGTAGCACACAAAAAGAAGAGGCCAGGGCTGGGTGCTCAATTTGCACTGGCTTTGAGGAAAAAGGCAGAGATTACAAAAGCTCTCAACACATTTTTTTCTCCTTTTTCTCTGGTAGTACATGGCTGTCACATTCCTTCCTACACACAATGGCATTGCCACATTGTGGGGGATATTTTCTTCCACTCCTTGATTAGCACTTAAAGTTATTTTTTCACCCTTTCCACTCTGTCTTTTGGCCCTTGTAAGACATCTGACATTAAAAAGAGGAATTATGGTAAATCATGTCTTTAAATAGGCTGTCATACTTAAAAGGCTTGTTTATACACCGGGGTTCATACTGCTTAGTTCTAATGCTATAAAGAAATAGTCAATAAGTCATATGTTGTCATAGTATATAATGTAAAGCAGCCTTCACCTGAACACTTGTACTGGATCTAGCAGACAGAAAATGCCTTATCCCCCAACATAAGCAGTAGTGTAAGATCAGCCAAAAAAGTATTCACTTCTAATTCTTCATTCATATATGGATAGTATATTCAAAGGAGGTAAAAGTCTAAGTTAACCTGGCATCTTCTTCCCTGGAAAGACAGCCAGCCTTCAGGAAATTCTCAAATGTCCTTTAGAGTCTGGCATGAAACCAATTATAAACCCTCTATTGAGCTAAGCCAAAGTTGACTATATCCTCTTTCTTTATAAAAGGAAAAGGATTCCCCTGCCAGTCATGGTTGACTTCAGGGGGTGGTACTCATCTCTGTTTCCTAGCCAAAGAGCCAGCATGTCACCAAAGAGACTTCCATGGTCATGTTCCCAACATGACTATACACCAAGATGCATGGACACTGTTACCTTTCCCACCAAAAGTGGTACCTATTTATCTACTTGCATTTTTACATCCTTTCAAACTTGGTTGGCAGGAGCTAGGTAGACAACAGGAGCTCACCCCATTATGTAGTGGCTCTTGAGTCTCGAACTCAAGCTGCTGACCTTCCAGCCAACAAGCCCAGCATCTTAACTATCCAGCTTTTACTTTGAATCTTTCACTCAGTCTTCCCAGCCTAGGTTTTCCATATGTATTGGTTCTCCTAAAAATACTAGTTTCCAAATGGAAAAAGTGGCTGGAAATTTTGGTAGTCACAATCTTAATGTAGCCCCAGTATACCTGGAATGCATGCGATGAGAGAAAGGATATAAATATTTAAGAAGAAAAAAATAACTTTTTAAAAGTCTTAAAGTTCTAATTCAGATACACACATACTGTGGAACAATGAATTAGCAGTAAATAAAATACAGCTGGAGTGTAATGGCACTTTAAGAGATAATGTATAGGTTTAGTGGATATGCTCACTGCTTTTGAATTCTGTTGACTACAGATCTGCAGCTGATTGCCATCGGGTAATAAAGCAATGCACAGTTCTCATGCATTTCATCCATCCCAAAAATTTGAACCCAAAAATAGTGCTGTTCCAAAACTTCTTGGTGCTTGGGAAAGAGGCATACAGTGGTGCCTCACAAGACGAGTAACTCACAGGGCGAGAAACTCGCAGGACGAGCAAAAATTTTAATCAAAAAA
>JANHZU010002223.1:101636-117129 GCA_032468055.1 Acrochordus granulatus | reverse complement strand
AGTGGTCAAGGTAACTGGAAGATTGGAAATTCTACTCCCACTTAGCCATAAAAGCCAGCGGGGTCAGCCCAACCCCCCACACAAGGTCTCTGTTATGGTGAAAATAAGAGGAGGAAGGTGTGTTAAATATGCTAACTGCCTTGATTTGTTTATAAAATAAAATCTAGCAAAAAGAAAAAACAAAGATTTTGCCTATGCATACTTTGCTGATGTAGTTTGCTTTGCTGATGTAGATACCAGCTGATGTATGCTGGTATCCATTCTTTTACATGTACTTATTCATATTAAAAGCTGAAATAGTATTCAATGTTTACACTATCTGAAAAAGAAGGTGGGAAAGATCATAGGTAAATCAAGGCCTTTGTTAGATTTGCAAGACCTAGAAGTTGATAGCAAAACAGCAAAGGAATAAATTATCTTTTATGATGAAAATGAGGTCCAAATTATAATGAAAGTATGCTACATTAATGCTTACTTTTAAGATGCTAATATTAATGAGAAATATATATCTCATATGTCCAGAGATGTTTTCCCATATGTTTCCTATAATGATCAAAATCTACTATCCTATAATACTACCCCATTATAATTTTAGTAACTTTAATGTCTCTTATGTATTCACTCACCACAAATACTCTTTCCATTTTGATTATATATTCTAAATTTGAAATACCTTCAGCTAAAAAAATCAATTATATTACAAAATGTGTCAAAACACAAGGAAGAATGTTATGTTAAAATAATATGTTATGTTTACTTGTACATTATGAAAACAATATAGATGTTTTACAGATGTCATTTGGCAATGTACACTTGACTCACCATAGTTTGCTCAATTAACCCAATTTTCTGGGTTCACAAACACAACCATCTCTACATGCACATATTTATACAACAAGCTAGGCTAAAATATGGTTGGCTGGTTTTCAATGTGTCATAGAAGTCCAGTCATATTCATATACCAACAACTTTCAACGTGATCCAGAAATATACTCAGAAACAAGTCCCAATGAAACTGGTTTATGACAATATGGTTTTACTTGGTTTTACACACTGCACTAAGCCATGCTTTCTTTACAGGTTTGTGATCCAAACTGAAGTTTATTCAATAAACCACATCATTTATTTAATGTGAATCACAGTGGATGTATATCATGACAAGATAAACCCAAAGTCTATAATGCAACATGTGAAGTCACTATTAGACTTAACATGCTCATATTTTCCTTGATCTTTCCACCAATCTTTTCTCTCTGCAGATTAAAAGATTGGGGCTTGAATACTTCATGTAGAGCGAACAGCCTCTTGCTCTATATGTGTGAGATATTAACTAGCTGAGAAAAACTATTGAGTAGATAAGCATAAAGGACTAAAGATTGGAGATGGTGACTGGGGCAAGTGATTCTTGACACAAAAAATACTGAAAGGAAGGAAAAGATGCTTTGTAGTGATAATTGGCTTCTGCTTTTGTCTTTGTAAATTAATCTTAAACACAGAACATCACATCTGCAACTTTTCAAATGTATGCAATATTGTATCCTTTGATATAAAGTTAGATATTCAAAAGTTACTTAACAAATTAAAACAACTATATTATTAAATATTGTGTTTAGGTTGCTGTTTCTAAGATTAACACTTTCCTCCAACCTGCAGAAGAAAATTGGATCCCAAAGACCCAAGAGAAAGGACAGGTGCATAGAACTTAAGTTATAAGCAAACAGGATGGCTAAATTACCCAAAAAAATCAAACCTGGACTTTATGATAAAATAGCATGTAGTAAATGTGGAAAAAATCTATTTTAAATGGTTCAGACAGAGAACAAGTTAAAGAAAAGGGATGATTTGAAATCCAGGTAATGGGCAAGAAAAAAGAAGTTGGAGGGGGGAGAATCAAATACTAAGAAGCCAATCAGGGAAGTGGGATCCTTGTTAAATGCAGAAGCTGGACCCTCTCCATCACCTTCATTTTTCAGTCATTTGATATTCTTTCCCCAAGACTGATTGGGAGCTTAGCCAAGTCAGATTGAAGCACCAGCCAGCAGTAACAAACTGGATCTCATTATTTCAATAACATGCTAGGAACAGTATAGCTAGTTGCTGTATAGATTATTTTAATTTGTTTTATTGTTTTTAATAGTTTTATTGCTATATTACACTTGCAGATTATGTTTTACTTTATGGATTGAGATCTCGAGCATGTAAATTTGTTCTGGTATGCTGTTTATATGAGGGAACAGCTGAAAGAGACCAATTTCTTCAGAAAACTGCTTTTCAGCCTTCTTCCTTTTTTGCCTTTTCAAGTTTCTTCTAAGTTTTTGACTTTGCTACGTACAATAAAAGCTTAATATTTTTCACAAAGTGGTAGAGCTAATTTTGGAGATAAGATCTAGCCTTTGGCATATGCTTTCCAGGCAGACCTGGATTGCCCCCTCTTTCTTTCTTTGTAAATCAATATTAGAGAGGATTTCTATTTCAGAAATAAAGTTGCTAGTGAGAGCATATACATAGTCTGCTTTTCCCAAAAAGTTGTGGGCAGAGAACAAAAATGTCATGGGAAGAAGCATTGGAGATCTCTTGTGGGAATCATTGGAGTCCATCATGCCCAATTGCACAGGAGCAGAGGGGTGGATTTGACTGTTATAAGACTGTTATGAGGAAGAGCAGTTGGTACAAAAGGCAACCTAACTGAATGTATGATAACAATGGGAAACAGTTTTTGAACGAGGTACTACTTTATTTGAAATTAGAAACTTTGGGGATTTTCCCCCCTTTTTATTCTCAAACTTAAAAGAAAAAGAGAAGAGCAAGACACAACACATATGGCCAGTTTTTCTTTCATAGGTTCTGATTAATGACAAACAATTATAACAAAGCTAGTGAAGTAATCGTGTACACTATATGTTCCAGGGGGGAAATAAAAGTACAGTACACAGAATGCCAGTCCTAAAGACTAGAGGACATAGAGACCAGAATGTTTGACCCAAGGAGAATATTTCAACAAAATTCAACTGCAGTTGCCTGAGAGCTTGGAGGCTGGCAAGTGAGAGGTAGTGGTGAGTGGAGATTGAGTTGTAGAAGCTTGAATTGAAACAAAAATGTGCTGCTTTGAGAAAAAACACATTGCTGCAAGGGAAGATGTTCCTGAACAAATCCTGTATTTCTCCTACTGGGACCAGGTCACCAACAAAGTGATAGACTTTGAACCCACCCTCTCTAGGACATTGAAACAGAACACTATGCGGTTTGCTGGACACATATTACATTTACTACCAACACACCACCAAAGACCACCATCACTGAATACCTCCCCAGGGATTACCATATGATAATTGGTGCCGCATGTTTACCGAAAACCTTCAGGAGATTCACCTATCATGGGATTATGCTAAAATGACTGCAATTAACTAAGCTTGCTGGAAACCATTTGTTGCCCAATGCATGGGATGTGCCAGAGGAACTGAGACTGAGATTAAGAATGGGTCTTTTAAAATGTTAAAGAATGAAGTTGCTCTGCAAAATGGAATCATAAAACAAAAGTAAGGCTAAATCCCACAGGGTATTAGCCATAGCTCGTTTAACCATATTTTTAAACACAGGTAGTCCTCAAGTTAAGACCATAATGGAACCTGCCCATTACGGTCATAAGTTATGATGATCATAAAATGGATTGGTCATGTGACTGACCTGATTTTACATCCTTTTTTGCAGCAGTCATTAAACAAACACAGCTGTCATAGATGAACACAGTTGTCATTAAACAAACCCATGGGTGCAGTTTTGCCAAAAACCGGAAGTAGGTGCTAGTTTTCAGCAAAATGAGGTCATGTGATTGCATGACACTGCAAATGGCCTTAAATACAATCATGTTACCAAGTTCCTGAAATTTGGTCATGTAACCACAGAGGGGGCCTAACCATCAGAACTTCAGAAGTAGGTCATCAGTCCCTTTTTTATATAACTTTGAACAGTCACTAATTTATCAATCATAAATTGAGGATTACCTGTATATTACAGTTTGTTAGGTTTTCAAAACATGCTATGCCAAAAGAAAATAAACCACATTTGTTTTATATAAATTGAACAAATTTGCTAGTCTTCTCTATCAGGCTCTATATGATTAATATGTTTTTTCGATTTTTTATCAAACCCAAGCCCAGAGATTAGATAGCAAGATCCAATTGAGTTCAATTCTTTATTTGCATATCCTTTATATTCTTAACGGACAGAATCTTGCCAAACTAAAGCTATAACTTTCTAACCTACTAGATTAATCCTGTCAGATTCTAGGGTTTGAATCTCTTCCTCCCTCCCTCATCCATTTAAAGGTTTTATGCAGTCTCTTAATCCATGCCTCTTTCTGGGAAGGCTGTGAATTAGCAACATACTCCCCCCACATCTGCTGCTGTAGGTGCACATTCCATTACAGATTATCATAAGCAGAATGAAATATGAAATAGCATTTATGGCTGTCCCAAATATTTGGGATCCTTTAAAAACATGCATGTTTTAGAATATTATTATTACATTACAAAATGAAAGGTTATCTCTGAGAGTTATTTGGGGTGGAACACTTTTTCCAATGATTTTTTCAGTGAATCAAAAGAAAAGCTTTTGCTATATATTTTACTTCTAGATGTACTAAATTCCATAAAGAGACAGCCAATGCCATAAAATGTATATACTGTAACTAAAAAAGTTCTATAAAAATGTTCAGTGATTCATTCTGAAATATTGGATGGGGGGATGGGAGCAGTTTATTTTGGAACATCACCTGTTCTCATTTCCAACTCTTAATGTTCTTTTATCAAAAACTACACAAAACTTGGGCTGTAAAAAATATCAATCCCATCCTTCTCATAGTGTCACTAAGTTTCCATATGAATTCTTATGGCTCTTTGGTATGTTGAATTCTGGCTTCCAACATCTTGGATGTTACCCACCCCCTTGCTGTAGGTAGAGAAAACGTCTACTCATTGAGAGACTGTTGGAGCCATTTCCTGATTTTTTTACTCGGGAGCAGGCAAAATAATATTCATGGTGTTAATGAACCTGCCACATGTCTTGAGATAATAAGGAATGATCAGTTCTGGCATTAGTTATTCAATGCAATCATAGTTCAGCATATCCTGATTTTGTGTAGTATGTATTACTTGTCTCAGAAATAATGCCTTCTGTGAAGGTATTTAGAGGAAATTCTGCTGAGATTAGAAATTCCATAAAAAAGGCAGCAAAGAATATCCTGTATCCAGAATGTATGCAGAATACAGAGACATTTCTAAAAATTCTTATAAAAATGCAATGGAATGGTTACCAGACATTGATCAAATCCACAAGGCAAAATCTGCTTCACCTAGAAACTAACCGACAAAAAAAGATATTTTCTAAGAACTGGGTAATCTGGTCAATGACAAGTCCTGCTTCATTCATAATTGATGGGTTGATTGACTGAATATATTAATGACTGATTGATTATATGCTATCAAATAATTAGTTCTCATATATTATTTACCTGTATTTTTTATTTGGACTTGAGGAGGACACTTCCCACAGTTAAATAAGTATGTGTTGTGTGTGTGTATGTACACAAACACATATACAAACTGTGTCAATCCTACTTAGTTTTCCCCTAGTTCTTTAAATATATTTCTTAATTTGGATTTAAGGAATAGTGTCCTACATTGCCAAAGTATTTTGCATTAGTGTAAAATTTTGTTGACTCTGGAGCTAGAGAGAAAAAGTGCATGCTAAGAAAAGGAAGCAGCCCCTCAATACCCTGGTATGTGTTTCCCCCTCCATAATGATAAAATACGGCCTGAACAAGCTTTCTTTTCACCTAAAAACACGAAAAACTAGCCTAAAGTCACAATGGCGATAGTATTGGAACTGCAAAATCCACAAGATTCCTAGATGTTAGCAAAGCAATACAGAAAAAATTCTTGTAGGGTTCATCAGATTTTTACAGCCCGAAAGTGGTAGACTTAGACTAGTTATTTAACTATATCCTCCAGTAAAGATAGATAAAAATAGTACAAAATACAATTACAAAAAGTACAAAATAATTATTCTTCTTGCAACTGAAATATATCAGTTATTCCTATTTCTTACTTCCTGGTGCAGCTATCTCAGAGTTTATGTTCACATCCGTTAGCAGTTACAACTCCCCACAAGTTAATTATCAATATCATTTTGTTGAAGGATGGTGTCTACACTTTATTTATTCACTTGCCAAATGATTTTGAGAATCCCTATGCACTGATGTGTATGAGTTAGAGACTGATAGACTTTGAGGATGAAAGTGAGAATAAAAAGTTCCAGGTGTTGATAAGTGAAACCAAGAATTGTTAGTAAAATAATAACTTTGTCAAAAGATTATTACTGAAATTAAGGGTAGTGCTTCAATTGTTGAATATTAATCTGCTCTGAAATTTCTGAAGTTATAAAAATCATACCAGGAAATACAATGTTTTTATACTGGCAATCGGTGTGAGTTCAGATAGCAAATTAATCCATAACCATTGCTTATTTAATAATTGTTCAGTGGCTCAGTTGCGTCTGACTCTGCAAAATGCACACCCATTGCATTTACAATGCTAGCTAACCATCTCATCCTTTGCCGTCCCCTTTTCCTTTTGCCTTCAATCATTCCCAGCATCACTGATTTTTTCAATGAGTCCTCATTTTACATTAGGTGGCCAAGTATCTGAGCTTCAGCTTCACTATCTGTACTTCCAATGAACAATCAGGGTTGATTTCCTTTAGGATTGACTGGTTTGATCTTGCAGTCCAAGGGACTCTCAAGAATCTTCTCCAGCACCACAATTCAAAGGTATCAATTCTTTGGTGTTCAGCTTTCCTTATGGTCCAGCTCTTACAGCCATACATTACTACAGGGAAAACCATAGCTTTGACTATATGGACATTTGTTGGCAAGGTGATGTTTCTGCTTTTTACTATGCTGCCTAGGTTTGCCATAGCTTTCCTCCTAAGGAGCCAGCATCTTTTAATTTCATGGCTATTTCTTAATAGTTTACTACTGTATGGTGCAAAAAAAGTACAATAACTGGGGAATTTTCTTGACAATGGAAAGAGCATCCATCAGCTGCTCTTGGGCTAGGGGACAATGCAAACTTCAAATAATGACTTAAGTAGTAGGTTTAGACATCTGTCAAAACCTGATTGGGGGTGGGGAGTCCTAATACAGTAAAGCCAAAGAGAGTCCCTTTTTCTGTTTTACCAGGAGGCCCCTATGTATTCCTGGGTCCTCTGTAAGGCCTGATACATGTCAGTGGGTGACAGAATCTGCGTTGTCTCTCATGCCACTTCCGTGGATCAGGCCCTGGGAGAAGCTTCATCTTATGCCAAACTCATCTAGCTTCCATGACAGTTGAGTGTTGTTTCTCATCTTCAAAGCAAGGGAATGTTAAATACAGTTGCAAGTTAGAAGTTAGTTCTGTTATGTTACGTAGAAAGTAGGTGCAGGAACATCCCATCTCTTTTTCTTCTCCAAAAAATAAGGGATGAAATATTTAATTTATAAAGCTAAACAGGAATGAGTATTTATGGAGCCAGAAAAAGGGAAGATGTTCCAGGATTATACATGCTGAAATCCAGAAATGTATTAAGACTAAAGCCAAATTGAGTTTTCAGCTAGATGAAAAACAAAGTTGTGTTCTCTTCCCCCACCCTTTTTTAATTTATCGATGAAGAGATTTTAGCATCCCTTATTTTACTAAATATTATTAAAGCCTGCTCCATGAAAACTAGAAGAGACTGGAAATAAAAACTTAAGAGATAGGCTTCACATTTGTTCCCCCTGACCCTGCAGGCTGGGAAACATGTGGTGCCTTCTCCATTGCTATCACCTCTTTCTTGCTGCATATTGCTGTATGCTGGAGTCAAGATTTAGCCTTCAGATAAGCAGCTTTCTGTATTTAGGTCAAATTAAGAAAGAGTGCAGTAAACACCTGCCACCAAAAGATGCCATAAATATCTCCAACATTTACAAATATTGCATATCCTAATGGCTTAATGCAGCTGCTTGGAGCTTAGAGATTACCTTTTTAGTTTTCAGTTATTTGGGGCTATATACTATACTTAATTGCCTGAATTTGCTATTAATGGGAATAAACAGAATGAACAATAAAACCTTGTGATATATACCCACTCTTAAGACAAGCATTCCAGCCAGCTTCAAGCAGGTGAATTATTACACTATCCAGTTTTCTTGGGATCTAAAAAAATATTTTTTCTCTCTTTACGTATCCCGAGGTTTCTTCAAGTATGCTCTGGAAGTTAGGAACCTGTGGTGTTCCAGATATTGTTGAACTACAACTCCCAGTATTCTTTTTTATTGCTTTAAAAAAGAATGTTTTAAAAATAAAAAATACAACAAAAAAAGAAAAAAGTATAGTACTGTATATCATTATATTAGCAAGTATAATCCTATATATACTTATCTAATATAAATATTGTTCAAATAAAAACAGTATATATTAAACTTTAACATTTTTATTTATTTGATTTATATAGCTGCCCAACTCACACATAAGTGACTCTGGGTGGCTTATAACATTTAATTTTTTAAAAAAATCCATCACATAAAAATTTATATACTGTAATTATAATTCTTTTTTTAACCTAATATATTTGTTTACAGTAAATTATTTCCATATTTCATTACACATGTCTATACAAAATCTATGTCTAGAGGCAATCAACCCGTAGGTAGAAAGCATAATTAGGTCTTCAATCCATTGAGTGAATGGACCGTGCATTTATCTGTTGCAATATCAGTTTTTTAGCCATAGTAATGGTATGGAGAATCTGTTTACATATTCCAGTTGTTAAATTGTATGTAGTAGGTATATAGTTCAAGAGAATATTATCTTCTGAAAATTAAGCTTTGTCTCAGTTATTTTTATACAGTCCATTATTTTCTCCCCAAACCTGTTACTTATACAATGTTGTAAAACATGTGTTTTAAGGAAGCATTATCTT
Organism: Acrochordus granulatus; assembly: GCA_032468055.1. Taxonomy (NCBI): domain Eukaryota; kingdom Metazoa; phylum Chordata; class Lepidosauria; order Squamata; family Acrochordidae; genus Acrochordus; species Acrochordus granulatus. The sequence continues at coordinate 108,132 of JANHZU010002223.1, read as the reverse complement.
TACTACAATTCGAGCAAAATGCTGTCTTAGACAATTCTTTCTTGTAGAAATGCATTGGTCAAAAAGCCTTTGACAAGATATATAAACAGTACATATATGCCATACTAAACAGTTTCAAATTTCCTTTGAAATTCATAAAATGGATCAAGATATTATGAGTTGCCTACATCTGAAAAAAAAGGTTAATGGCATATTTTCTCCTATTTTTCCATTATTTAGAAGTACTAGGCAAGGATACCTACTTTCAGCCTTGCTTTTTAATATCTGGATGGAATCCTTGGCCTATGTTTACATTGGTCACTTCCCCATAAGTTCTTAGGGCAGAGAGATGCTGCTGCTATATTCTGTTGCATATATGAGATTTTATATAACTTGGAGCAAAGGGATGAGGGGTCTGTTTTTTATATAGTTGTGTTCTGCACTGATGATGTTATCAGGTAATAAAATTTCTGCAAGCAAACAACCAAGCTCAGAGAGCCCAAGGACTCCACAATATATATTCTGTGTTTTCAGTTATAAAATATTACCAATTTCATGCTTACTGGAAATCTCCAGACATGCAGGGTCTGAATAGCTCTTAAAGCTAATAGCTTATATATAGTAATTGAAAATGCAAATAATGCATAATTTCAAATCTTGGCAGAGTTTGAATGCCATAGAATAACAAAATCTGGCTAGCCATATTTAGGATAAAAACAGTAATGCGATGCCTTCTGATGGTTACTTTAACTCAGATTTCATGCTGGTTTTGTATTATGCCCACTCAAAGACCGAAGGAAATATCTAGTTTCAGAGTGGAGAAAGGTGATGTATGGATTACAATAGTTATATTTACCTAAAATCCAGCTATATTAAAAAAAGATTTATCCAGTGATGGGTTGCTCTTTCTTCTGTTCCTGATTCTTTCTTAATAGACAATGAGGTATTTTTATTTCAGTCTATTAAACTGCATGTTGTCCTTTTATTAACCCTGTCCACTCCTTTACACTTATTTTTAATTCCTCTTTAAATGTGTTTAGTCCCCCCAGTTGTCACAAGTAAAAAGGCAAATCTTGACCATGCTGCTATCACCTGTTCAAGAGCAGGTTGTTTTTGGAAAACAAAAGAATTATAGAAAGAATTTTGATTATTGCTTTCCAAAGTATCTACTTCAGAGGAGAAGCCTCTGTAAAATTGTCATTTACAATCAGAGATAGAAATGGTGGCCTTCTAGATCTTGTTTAATGCCAGCTCCCATCAAATTCAATTAGCATAGGCAAAGGTCAGGTTGGTCGGAGTATTATCACGGGTTGTCTATCTCTACTTTATTTCTCACATTTTTATAAAGTGCCTTAAAGTTCATCACATAAACTGATTAAAAATATTCCATCTCATTGTTCTAGAATTACCTTATGTAAAAGATTGCACTCAGTCAACTTTTAAACGCTGTGCTTTTCATCAGATTTTGACAAACTACCTCTATCATTTATGGTACATAAGCACCATGGCATACCTACAAATAAGGCAGCTAAGAATAACCCAGCACGGCTCTTTCACTATCAAACAGGGAAACTGTCCTCTCAGTATCAACCACATTACTTAACAGAATAGCCAACTTATAACAAGCCTTAAAGAATATTTGTAGACAGCAAGCTAATGATGAAGAATCATTTGATGATGGATGAGCAGCTCCGATTTCAAGTAAGTAGGAATATACTTTTTATTAAGAACTGCTGCGGCAACTCTGGAATCATCATTTGGAATCCCAAGGGTCTAACCTTAATTGCAAGAAAATATTAATCTTTTTTTATACCTTTGGGAATCTCTGGCACCACAGAACCCTCAAACTGTTTATGGTTTGAGCTGTTGACAGCATATACAATTAAATATGAGCTTACCAATCTCTTCTGATTTCAGTGAATTTAAAAATAGCCTCCACTCAATTTGTATTTGATTTGGTATTTGTCATTATTTAAATTTATAAAGAATGGGAACTGACATACAACTGAATGTATCAATAGAACTCTGCTTGATTAGTAGTAAATGACAAGGACTTTGAATGAAGTATTCAAAACTTGCAATTTAACCATATATTTTCTTTTACCTTATTCTGATGGAATGGAAAAGTTACAGTAATAAGGAAAGGACCTTTTATGGAAGAACTACAAGCTGTTATTCATTTTAGTTCTCTGTTTACACCAAATTCACATGCTCTGAGAACTATAAGAATTGAATGAGAAGCAATGCTTCCATCTCCATAACTTTAGCTTAAATAGGGATGTTAATCAATGAAACAGGAAAATAATCCTCAAAATGAATTATTTTGTTACTTATAATTATTTGTCTACACAAACCACCATTTGCTATGCACTTCTGTCAATAATGGGCAGGCTTCTTAAAGCCATCAAAATGGAAACAACTTTTCATTTAACCACTGTAATTAATTCCAAGCCAAAAAATGCAATAAGGAAAAAAATCCAAAAGCAGTGTGAAAGCAATGATAACTCAGCTTTTTAAAAATAATTTATAGGTTACAATTCACGAGGAAAAACAAACAACAATTAATAAGTGACAAGAACCAGGCATTCTGCATAAACCAGAATTAAACCCTAGTCGGAAAATTACTGAAAATCTGAAAATTAAAAGGGGCGCAGTGGCACAAGCAGTTGAGATGCTTGGGTTGATGGCTGGAAGGTGGGCAGCCTGAGTTCAAGACCCACTGCTGCCGTGCAATACGGTGAGCTCCTGTTGTTTGCCTCAGCTCCTGCCTACCTAGCAGTTCAAAAGCATGCAAATGCAAGTAGATAAATAGGTACTGCCTACTTTGGTGGGAAGGTATATTTATGAAGATACTTTGATATATTATGATATATTAATATTATGATATATTAAGATATTAAGATATATTATGAAGATACTTTGGCATCTTGTTATGCCAGCCACATGACCACGGAAGCATCTTTAGATGAACACTGCCTCTTCAGCTTTGAAATGGAGATGAGCACTGTATCCTAGAGTTGGTCATGACTGGCAGAGAAACCTTTACCTGAAAATTACACTTTACATTTTACACCTTGAAAGTTTTTAGCTCAAATTGACCCCATGTTGTAATAATAGCAATAAACTGAAAGATACACTAATACCTGGGCCACAAATCATAGAAGAGTCATATGTTTCTATCATATTTTGTTTAAAATCTATTGAAGAACAACACAGGAATATTTATTTTGTCTCGTTTGCAGGAACAGGATCCCTGGACCAATGAGCCTCCAAACAGCACAGAATGGTATCAATGGGTCTCTGAGATATTCTCATCAGACCTGCCAGAGTTATGTGAAAAGAAGGCTATCCGCATGGTGGCACATATCTACCTTCCAGTCATGGTTGTCCTGTTATGTATTCTGGGCTTCCTTGGTAATGGGATTTTGCTGCTGGTTCGTGCCCGTTACCATAGGGTGCAGTTCCTTGGTGACATCCTCCTCTTACATCTGGCTGTCTCAGACTTGCTGCTGCTCTTGACTCTACCAATGGGTGTGGCTGGGATGATGGGCACTTGGTACTTGGGAATGACTGCATGCCAGGTCCTGCAAGGCTTTCATGCCCTAACCTTTTACAGTGGCTTTCTTTTCCTCATGGGTCTCACTCTGGACCGCTACATAGCCATAGTGTGGGTACCCATTGCCCGTCGCCTGCGCCCTACTGCCAGTTTCTGGGGCAAGCTGAGCTCGGGACTGATGTGGCTATTCTCAGCTGCATTAGCAGTACCCAATGTCATGTATGCTCACGTGGAGGACTATAAAGGCTTTCAGCTCTGCAGAGTGACGGTTGTCAAAACTACTGTTTGCTTCGTGCAAGTGGGCTTTGGTTTTGTACTACCATTTACCATCATGGTAATCTGTTATGCAGCTGTCACACGTACTATTCGGTCCTCTCCTTATGCCCAGTCACACAAAGCCTTGTGGCTCATTTTGGCCCTGGTTTTGCTGTTTTTGGTTTTGCAGCTCCCCTATGCGCTACTTACCTTATTAGATGCAGCAGATTTGATAGGGCAGCAGGCATCAACCTGCACAATAAGTCTTCAGCGTGATCTTGCTCTTCTTATTACCAGTGGCTTGGCCTTTGCTCGCTGTTGCCTAAATCCTGTGCTGCATACTTTCCTGGGTGTGCGGTTCCGTAAGGACCTGCAAAGGTTAATCAGAGAATTTGGCTGCTTGGGACATTGGGCATGTATTAACAATAGAACTAGGAGTGGCAGTCGTCATACATCATTTACCACCCATCTGGAAGGACTATGAAGAGTACCATGAAAACATGGGCACTGCCCACCTGAGAAGAGACTTGAAATGTTGAAAGACTGGCTTTTGCACTCAAGGAAGTATGCAACTTTCAAATGTTCTCCACAATTTTTGACAATAAAGCTTCAGCTTTGGATATTGCTAAAATTTGCATTTTTACATTTATCTTTATTTGTGTACTGGGACGGTTATTTTGTTTGTATATTTGCAATGGTAATAATCCATAATCAAAAACGTTAATCATTCTGGCCAAATCTGGATCTGGTCTGGATAGTATCTTCTGTAGCTTGGGCCTGTGTAGTTAGTAGTACTAGACCCAGAAAGGAGGAAGACGATTATGTTCCATTGAGGATGCAAAGCAAAAATAAGCTTCTGAGAGATTTCCACTACTATGGTGTGTATTAGATAGTGAAGTTAGGTCCTGGCCCATATTCAGTTCTGCCTTCAGTAATAGAAATTCACAGGGTGACTTTGAGCAAACTTAACCTTTTTTTCAACATTTTTTTACTTTTATTAATATATTAACAAACACAAATCAAAAATACACACAACATTTAAAGACAAAACAAAAAAGATTGAGAAGAAAAAGAAAAGTTACACAAAATATGACTTCTGACTCCTTTCTCCAGAGGATGTACAACAAATTCAGTATTAACTCTTAGTTTATAATAAGGTTGTTATAATTTTTATTGAAGAAATTTCTGTATGATTGGAAGCCCTTTGTGAACTTTTTGTGTTTCTCACAAAAATGGATTTGGACTTATGGTTTTGGTGATATTTAAGGATGGATTTTGAAATTAGATTTTGATGCTCTTGCTGTTTTCTTTATCTTTTAAGAGATAAAAATCTTTTTTAATTAAAAACTTATAGGATGATCAGTAAAGGATTTAATTTCTCCATACTGTATTTCTTTTCAGTTGGCAAAGGTAGGTACTCCTTTTCCACACTTCAGTTTTTATTTTGGCTGAACATGTGATATGACACTGGGCATAAATGTGTCTTAGTTTGTTGGTGTAGATGCTTCCAGACTCAAATCAGGGCGCAAATGATAGTATTTCAGTATATTTCTATCTGAAACCATGGATTGTTCCAAATCCATTAGTTATTTTTAGTTATTCATTTATGACTAGTTAGATATTTTCTGGAAAAATAAGGCAAGGTGTAGCAACAGCTGCAAAGAAGATGAGATTATTTCTGAAAAAAGAAAAGGAGCAAAGATTAAGTCCTACAGCCCACCCAGCAATAATATGAGCCAACTGAACCAGTGTGTATCTGGTGTTTTGATTTCTCTTTTCACTGTACTTATAAACAGACAGACACAGACAAACTGCCAGATGACAAGCCCCTACAAAATTAGTGGGATTCTGTCTGGCAGCAGTAGGAGTAGCAAACTGAAGAAGCCATAGCATCTTCTGCTCATGGTTCAAGTAAACATGCTCAAATGGGGGGAAGAGGCAGAAAATGTCTCAAGGTGCTGTTTCATTGCCCAGTGTGTTACAGCCTATACAATGAAAAGAGTCAGGTATGTGGCAAAAGAGCACAGTTTTGTTGCTCACCACAGTATTTAGTCATTATTGCTCTGTTCTTGGGTATTAATCAATGGACTTACATGTGAGGTGAAAATGTTGCTATTATGAGTTATTCTGTTGATCAAAAAGCATAGTGAAGAATAGAAATGGACAGTTTTAGTCTTAGCTCTGCTTTTAATCTTCATTTCTCTCCTCTTCTTTTTCCCTCCCTGGGTGATTTGGGCCTGTCACTTCCTCTCAGCCCAACAGGGTTATTGTTCTAGGGAAAATAGGAGGAAGGAATATTAGATATGTTTGCACCTCAAACTTATAAAAATTATAAAGGCAAGATAAAAATCTAACAATCCCTAGAGCCAACTGACCCTCTTAATGAATATCAACTTCATAAAAACAAATATGTATTTTTCTTACATTTCAAATAATACAGACATTCACAAGGAGATAGGGCAAAAGATATTATTCGATGTAATTATTCCATGAGAGAGAAAAAAGACCAGTAACAAGGGCAACCCCCTTCATGAATCACTGCCTTGTCATGGTGAAAGGGCTTATGTAACTCAATAAAGCTATAAGCTATGCCATGCAGGGCCATCCAAGATGGATAAGTCATAGACAAGAGTTCTGACAAAACATGATCCCCTGGAGAAAGATTTGGCAACTGACTCCAATATGCTTGCCAAGAAAACTCCATGG
>JANHZU010002223.1:84253-97467 GCA_032468055.1 Acrochordus granulatus | reverse complement strand
GAACTGGTAAGAGAGCTCTCTTACCAGTTCAATTCCAGAATTGAGAAAGCCTTTAGATAAAAGGTGAAACGTCTTCTACTTGAAAAATCCAATCCAGATGCCTGATTTTTAAACTTTTGTTGCACTACTTTCCACATATAAGTGAAAGGAAATATGAAGTATCCTAATTGCTTCTGTCTTCCTGCATACAAATAACTTGCAATAAGGATTGTGTTTCGCATATTCACTTATTTTATTCACAGGAAGATCAAATAAATAACTTTTTGCCCCAACTTGAAGTGTAAAATAATACTCTTTTAAAAAAAATAAAAAAACATGTAACATAGCAATATTGAAGTATTGGTTTAAAAACCAAGCTGTAAATGTAAATTAAAGTGTTCATGTCAAAAATGAAAGAAAGATGAGAAATCAAAATACTGTTTTTTTCCAAAATACTGGAAAGGACCAAGACTCTTTGCCTCAGTATAGGAGTATCACAGCAAAAAAGACTTGAACAAGGATTAATTATTAATTATAATTAACTATATGTATTGCAATCATTTCTTTGCTAGTGTTTGAATGACTCTAGGAAATTGTGATTTAATTATATTACAAAATCAATAAATATTAAATAATTATTTTTTAAAAATCTGTTTTCATTCAAAATCATTTCTTGAATGTCCTGCAGAAATTGATGCTTTTGTTTCTTAAAAGATAAAAAATATGGGAATGTCTTCAGAGTATAAGCTATTCTAAAATCAGATTGACAATAATTTTTTTAGTGCTCACCCCATAATCTCTCAAGGTGTATGTATCCATAGCATTGTCTCCCAGGAAAATTGTTTAAGGTAGTAAATACTACCTGAAGATAGTCCCAAAAGTAACAAGAATCCAAATTATATAGGACTTTACAGGAACAAACCTACACATTGAAGTGGTTCTGAAGCCTATTGGCAGCCAATACCCTACTGAACTGTGTTTGTTGCTGGTCAACAAACACAAAGCTCCAATCTGTGCCCGCTGCACAGCTCTACACAGAAAGAATTACAGTAGTCTTAGTGATAACAAGTATGAGTCCTTCCTTGAACACTTTTTGGCAAAGTGACAAATCCACTTTGAAAACCCACTAAAACTGTCAAAGGATCTGATAGCCATGGCTCCAAACATTGTTCCAGCAAGACTATGAACCCAGAAGAATTCCCAAGCTCTTTCTGGGGAACTTCCATGTAGATGGAACTTCCATGGAATGAGAGGGCTTCTATCCGATTGTACTGTCTCGCGAGGATTTAACTGCAGTCTGTTTTACTTCACCCAGATCTTTATAGGCTCCAAGCATTAGATCAAGATGTCTATCGCATATCCTGTTTAATCTAGTATCAAGAGGTTAAACTGAATATGACCAATATATTAAGAATATTAGGCTCTAAATTGATAAATGGCTTGCTCCGGAGATTTCATAAATGTTCAATAAGATGGGGAAAGGACCAAGACCTGGGGCATTCTACACTGAAATCCCCAAAGCCCAATCACTCCTCCCTCAGTCACAACCAAAAATGTCCACTGAGAAGGGAGCAGAAGCACCACAAAACAGTACACAATGCAAAAGCTTATCACGGTCAAATACCACTAAGAATCCAACAGAAAGAACCGAGAATACTACCTTCCCTCAATTCTAAACTCAAATCATCCCAAGACATGTGTAAATCTTGACTGAAAGGAATCCAAATAATTAAGTCTCATACAGTACCCTCTATAGTTGGAGGCCAACCAGCTTTTCAATAACCTTACTAAGAATTATAAAGTTAGAAAATGATTGATAATTACTAATTATAACTAACCTCCTCCTAGGAGAACAGCATTATTTCATTTTCTAAAGATGCATTCATGTCCTCTCTAGCTGTCTATATTACCTAAGAGGGGCAAGAATCTTAATTTATATATGGTTATGCTCATTCTGCAGAGGACTTCTTCAGGTATCACAGGCTTAGAGAACCCTGGAAGACCTCAGCAGATGTTGTCTCTATCATCTCATGACAGTCTTTTTGGACTCCAGTGCCATATAACCTCTTCAGATAAATAAATAAGACTGCCCATCCAGTGTCCAGTTCAGAAGTGAATATGAGTGACTCCCAATTACTCCAATACTATATAACTCCCTTGTATGTATAAATAAATAAGACTGCTTATCCAATGTCATGCTCAGAAATTACTATGAGTGACCCCAGATGATCCAGTTACTCAGAGTCCAGCAGAAGGATCTTCTGGGGTCTTAGAATTTAGGAGATTCTGGGTCATCCTAAATAATGCTGTTCACTGAAACTCTGAGAGCACTATTAGCACAGGGAAGTACTGACACTCTTAATGCCACAATGTAAGACCAAACTTGTGCTTATACTTAGAACTGGTTCCTTTTCAGTTTTCATCAGTGCTGCTCGTTGTTTTAGACACTTCATCTGCCAGAGTTCCATAGTAAAGCAAGAAGCCATTATAGACTGGCACTACCAGAAATGTTCCTTGAAAGCAATCTTATCAAATGTTCTAGCTGTCTCTGTATTCCAGAGTTCAAAAAGGCTCTCCCATGAGTTGTCCATTTGGTCACTGGGAAATACTTCAAGTACCCACTGAAAAATAATTGGATTCGCTTCCTGAGACCTATCAACTTAAGGCATATATTCTTAACCATGTAGAGGTTAGTGGTGACCATAAGTTGTAAGTTAGTCAGACTACAATGACAATGGAATTAATGTCCTCCACCCTCAAATCACAAACCAGTTCCTTCAGAAGTCTATAGCTGCCTCTATGAATTGGTGGCATGACAATTTGAAACAAAGCATATGAATAGCCATAATTTCCCAAGCCCTATAACCTCTGACCATACAATCAAGACAAGTATGCTGAAATTCTTCAGCACAAAGAGCCTGGGGAAGTCAGTTACTATCCCAGTAATGAAATTATACATTGGGAAAAGAAGCTATTTAGGCAGCAGGGAACACAATTTTCTAGCAAACTCCCAAATTGCAATTTATTGTATGGATGGCCTTGGAAAAAGAGATGCTGCCTAGGAAACAATCATACGAAAGAGGCAGGAGCCCCCTGAAATTTAGGAAGGACCCGCTCTAATGCATCAAGCAGTGTAAAAGTGGCAGCAAGAAGTCTGTAGTTCAGACAGGCAAGATTCTGTTAATATTTACAATACAATAGAATTAGTTCATCTAGTCATGTTTCCTGTCTGGTTTACCTGGGAGGGCTGGCATAGATTGTGCTCAGCACCAGGCTTCACATCTTTTCTCTGAAACAAACACAGCCAACCATTAGATTTTCAAGGAATATTGACATCACTTGTCCTCTCCTGTTCTGGGGTTGAGGCTCGGATACCATTTAAAACCCAGTTAGGTAGATTTTGGACAGAAGAAGCCTCAAACCTGTTCTTGGTGATACATGGCAAATTTTTCAGTTCCTCCAGCATCATGTTGTAGAAGACCAAGGACTTATTACAGACTTAGTATTTACTGGACTCAGCTGAGTCTCAAGGCCTCTGTAATCTCTCCCTTTTATTGCAAAAGACTGAACCCTAACTCCCATTCTATTTTGTCTCACAATCCTTATTTTTCATACCTTTAATTGATCTAGTTACTCCCTTGACCACTATCACCCTTCAAATGCAATAGTCGCATAATACTGATTTTTTACCCAAATTCTACCTAGTTAGGCTATTCCAATAGAAAAGAGTGGGACAACCTCTCTCAACTACATTCCCAAGATCTTGTCTCATATGGTTCTTTTTCTCTCATACTCCTGGAGATGGGTGAATCACATCCTCCAACTCTTGCAGTTCCTACTTATGTGCCCTTGCACCTCTCTAGTAGGGCTGCACCACTCAGTCTACCATGTACGTATGGGGAAGGATATATACATGATCCTAGTTTTTTACTTCCCTCACTCAAACCTGATTCCTCAGAGTCCAATACCAACAAACTTATAATCATAAGCAAATTTGAGCAAAATGTCCAGTCCACCATCCTCTTGACTAATACAAACAGTATAAATCAAAAATTCTAATTGCTTTTTATGACTAATTTTATGATGTTCATTAACTGTCTTGAATATTCCTTTCCATAGGAAAATGGAATATACCTACTGTGTTTGAAGTAAAATGGAATATACATAAATGTATCACTATAAGCTAATGATAGGCGGCTAGGAAATGGCATGTATGTGAAGTGTATATTTTATTCAGGATATTATGGAAACCCTTGCATTGAAGCACATTTGGATAGTCACAAATGCTGTCCAAAAGAATTTGTTTGGGTCTTCACCTGAATGTTTTATGTGTACCTATACTGAAAATATATTTCATGAAAAGATGAACCAGTTAAACTGTAAATCCTTTATTTTTCTTCAATAAAAAGATACAGAATTTATAAAAAAATTACTATTATTTATAAATAAGAATTTATAGTTTATAAACATAAATTCCTATCTTGAAAATAAGTTTACTATTTTTAATTAGGAAAAAAAACCTGACATAACCTATAAATGGAAGCAAAATGTGATGTCTTTTTTCATGTATCCACACTCAGCCTACACACACCCAGTTGCACTGAGATGCTACTTGACCCAGCTTGTATGCCAATGCGAGCTCAAGCATGTTTGCCCCTTGCAAAACTTTAGTGGTGGACATTGTTAGATTCAGAAGTTTGAATAATGTAAGATGTCTAGTATTAATTCTATGGCAATATTCAACATTATTTTTCAATTTGTGCTCCAAGAGTCTTTCCTGTTTTTATTTAAAGATTACAGCTGTAAAAATTAGAAATGTGAACATTGAAGTTTTAACTCAAGTATTGGCAGGGAAGCCACTATTTTTCAGATTCTATTGAGCAAGTAACATTAAACAAAGGAAGAACATAATTTTTCAGTAGAAATTGTCCACTTAAAGGCAGAGGAGGTTATGCAGTACAACACTAAATGTAATGGTAAAAATGAATGTTTCAAATATAGAAATACTTTTAACATCTTTAGCCATTGGAATCAGATGCTTTAAACTATCCTCCTTAGCCTGCAGATCAAATTTTAGGAATCCACTGTGTAGTAACCTGGCCATGACAACTTTATCTGGATTATTTCTTCCCATACTTAAACAATCTTCCACATATTCATGGAAAAATGTGTGCATGTCAGAGTATGCATGTCTGTGTCAGAGACAGAGAGCTTTTCAAGTAAGAAAATGAGAAAATCCCTTAAAAGCAACTATGTGCATTGGGTTATCTGATTTTGGTGATGAAAGAGAAAGGTGGATTTTATTCTTCTCCTATGAGATTTTCTGAAGTCATACTTTCTCTAAAGCTATCTCAATTTTGTCTGTTGCAAGGCTCATAACAGCTTCTGGAAGAGTACCTTAGCTGGGAAAATCATGGAGTTAAATTACTCCTTTGCAACTCCAGAGTTTGCATGCATGCAGCTCAGAACAATTCCTCTTCACTCAATGCAGCCCAGGCAGGCCAAAAGATTGGACACATAGTCTAGAGACTAAGCCTACATGAAGAATGAAATTCTGTTTTAAAATGGCACTGTTCCACTTTCAAACATATAGTATGTTTCTGTGGTACAAATGGAAAGAGAAAAGCTGAACAGTTTTAATGTTTTTCAGGGTAAAAATGGTTGCTTAGTATATGGGAGTGAAAAAAAAGATCTGCAGAAGAGAGCTCTACAGAACTATCCATAACCAAATACAAAATCAATAATAAGATAACCTGGATGGGATATTACTGTTCATCAATTGCAAATTTTACTGTTCACAAAACAGCTAAGGGGAAACAAGAGTTAACAGAAGCATATTCTTCTGAAAAAGGCCAAAAACACATCCTGTTTCCCACAATGACTAACCCGAAGGGAAGCTCCAAGTCGGGGCATGAAGCACAGGCATTCATGCACACACTCCCTGTTACTTAATACTGTATTATTAAGTAATATACTGGCAATGAATCTGCAGGCTCAGTGTACATGATACTCAATTACCACCTTTGATTAGAGAGAGCAAAGCTATGTTGCCAATTACCAAATCCAATTACCGAGATGGTTATTTCAGGTCCAGGTAGCAAACTAAAGGAATGTACATTATCTGATGAAGGGGTAACATGAAGTGAAAGCACATGGCTTATGGTTTGGAGATGAATGCATCATGCGAATACTGCTAGAGTCTTGCTGATAGGGGAACTCTGGGAGTTGCAGTCCACCCCGTTTAAAATTGCAGAGGTTGAGAAACGCTCACTGCACTGGAGACTCCAGAAACTCTACTAGCTGAAGGACTTTGTACGTTTGTCCTTCAAGCAGCTTCTCTGCCACCACTGTAAAAAAACTGGCAGCTTGACGCGAAGGCCTAAAACTCTTCTATAAAACATTTGGATTCAAGCAGTGTTACTTCGAACAAGTCTTTCGCCTGCCTATCAATTTTCTCTTTTTGGTCCAGCAATCCAGACCTTGCAAACGCGGTTGCTTTAATTATTCGGAGGGAAGGAAGGAAATTTGGCCTCCTCAGAATAAGCAATGATACCATTCTTTACATGTATTGGGTTATGACGCGTCACGCTTTTGCTTCAAGGTCGTCCGGAAGCCAAGGCCTTCTCTCCCGACTCCTATCGGGAAGTTCTGCATCTCGCTTTAACTTATTAGCAGAGGTCTCATGTTCTTGACTAAGATCGCCGGGTCTCCCCACCTCTTCGGACTGCACGACGCACTGAACTACCATCGCTGCCCGTGCTCCGTCGATTCACACGAGCCTCGGCCGAAACCAAGATTCAGGACGCTGCTCCGCGCTGCCCAGGCTCCGCGCTGCCCTTCAAAAGCCTCGGACCTCCGTGTGCCCATTCACCTTCACGTCCGCTTTCCTTGCCTCGGGAAAAAGCACCCACGGCCCTGGTCCTCCGACGCCCTCTCGTGCTGTTTTGGCAGCCCAGCCCCCAGCCAAGAAGCGACAACGCCCCCGGCGGACCGGCCGCCCCTCCCGGGCGAGCCAGCCCGCGCGACGACCTATCCCGCCGGCCCCGGAAGGGCGGCCTGCCAGGCAACCGGCAGGGCCTCGCCGCGGGGGCGGGGCGAGCGGGGGCGGAGCGACGCTCGGTTAAGCAAGCGGCCGACAGGCGGGTCGGGGCCGGAAGATTCCTTCGGCTTTCTGTTAGCGCGCCGGGCGACCCTGCCTGCCGTCCGTCCGTCCTCCCTTCTTCCCTCCCGTCCTCCCTCCTTTCCTTCTTACCCTTCCTCCCCTGCGCGGACCGAAGCTCGGATGCCGTTCCCCGGAGACTTATGGTGGCTGCTGTGCTGCAGGCAAGGCTTCACCTTGCTGCAGCGTGACTACAGTGAGGCAGGCAAGGGGGCGGCCGGTGAAGAGGGAGAAGGAGCTGAAGAGTCCTTTGAATTGCGCAGGCAAGGCGATGAGGTGAGCCGTGCGCGGGCGGGAGCAACGCGGGAGCTTCGCTCCGTTCTGTTGGGAGTTGCTTAGGGACCTAGAAGGAAGCTATCATTTTTGTGGTGCCAGAGGAATATGCGTGCCTAGATTCACTATTTACTCCCCTCTGTTCCGGACTGGCAAGATCTTATGTAAATGCTTAGGGTGCAGTAATAAAAAGAGTAAAGCAGTTCTTGGAAGGTCTTCTGGTGCTACAGCCGAGTGTCGATTTGGAACGTGGTCTGTGGCATCCAGACTGGAATCTCGAGCCAGACCGATTGCGGGCCAGCATTCTTCTGTTTTTTTAAGAGTTGTAAGGAACATACCTTGATGTTGCCTTCTCAGCATGATGTCCTTCAGAAATATGTGGGATTACAATATAGCTGTCATTGATAAAATAGCTTCATATGTTCAGATTCATTTTTGAAGGATATTTTATTATTCTGGTGGAGGGGTTCTACCTCTTAATTCTCAGTCTGCTCTTCCTCTTTTTAATCTATTTGTTTTTCTTAGTACTAATCCACAATATTTTATTATGCTTCAATAGCTAATTGCCTTCCTTCTATTGTATATACTCACAGTTAAAATTAAAACATTAAGTGCCAAAATATGCCTATTATCTGCAAATAGGGTTATCCATGAGTATGTGTAGTACATTGTACATACAAAGACAGTGTACACAGACATTTTTGCATTGTACATGCAAAGACATTGTACACAGAGGAGAGAAAATAGTGTTTCCTCATATTTAGGCAATGCAACTGCCATGAATTATATAGGACAACCTGTTGTCTTGGATGCTTGGATTTCTTCCTCCCAGTTAGTTTCCTTTTAATAATGACAGAGTAAAAAATCTGGAAGCTCAGCTTCAAAGTAATGGAGAGCAAGACTGAATATTGATTGGCATGTACTGCTAGTATATACATGAGCTAGTTTGGTGTAGTGGTTAAGGTTATAGACTAGAAACCAGGAGGTCATGAATTCTAATCCTGTTTTAGGCATGAAAGCCAGCTGGGTAACCTTGGGCCAGTCACTGTTTCTCAGCCCAACCCACTTCACTGGATTGCTTTTGTGGGGGAGGTAGGAGGAGGAAGGAATTTAAATATGTTTGCTGCCTTGAGATGTTTATAAAATGATAAAAGTGGGAAATAAAATAACTCTAGAGTCCATCAAAATGTTACCAAAGAGTTGATAGTAAGACCTTCAGTTTCACATATAGTTTGCTCTGCCATTCTTTTCTCTAGGAAGCAGAAAGAAGGTTCTTCTATTTGAATCTGATCATTCTCTTTAGAAAAGTAATCAAACTAGCTAGATGAACTTTTTTTCCCATCCCTATTTTACAATTGTGTTGAAGGTGCACCGATATGCAAACAAACACTATTTGCAAGTCTTTCAAGCAGTCACGTTTTTTTCTGGAGTTCTTCATGGTTTTGGAAAATTACAGACAGTTGCTATGTTTGCACTCCCACTTGTTCCGAACTAGGTTTTGGGAATCAAATACTGTATAAAGCACTTAGTAACTGTAGGTATTACCAGAAAGTAGATTCAAGTTTTCTAGACTGCTGTAAAGGATAGGTAGATTTCCATGGAGGCAATGAACTTTGTACCTACTGAACTTAAAACTGCTTTTATCACATATATAAAATCTTTCCAATCAAGTTCAAATTGTTGAGCTGTAGTTCAAATGAAGCTATGATTTAAAGGCATGAAGATGCCTATACTAGGGCAGAAAGATTTCAGCCCCCAAGGAAATCTTTCCTTTGTCTGGATAATCTTTTTCATGGCATCACTTCTTGGCACAGTAAAAAGGCCAGGCTGTCCTCTTGGACAAAACTAAATTGAACTGTGGGTGGCTGGCTGGCTCGCTTTAAAACCCCAAAGGATCATAAAAAATTAAGTTTAACTCAGAGCTTAGATGTTCTGATAAATTTCTTTGCTCAGGAGTTTCTCTTTCAGGCTTTCTTTCCTATGTAAAAGGAAGGGCCTGTCAAGATGAACGAGACATAGCATGTTGAGGCAGTTCAGTATTGTTGCTAGAAGAAACTGGCCTGGAGTTCCTTTGTTTTCTATAAATCTGTTACTAGAACTCCACAGGTAAAAGAGCACCATCTTGTTTTTAGAAGAGCATCTGTCCAGTGGGTAGTAAACCTGACTGGCCAGCCTGTCTCTGTCTCTATAGCTGAATTACAGACTTAATCTTCCCCCTCCCCACCACCACTAACTAAGAAGGAATTATTAAATTATATTTTGATGGAGAGTTTGGGGTAAGGAGACATCAGTGCCCTTTGCTAGAGGTAAGTGTATAGGGAAGTGTCAAGTGGGAGATGGGGTATTTGAAGGTGTATTACTTTTGGAGCATTTCCTTACCCCCACATTGCCCAGCAGTGGTTGAGGAACATTTGCTGCCTAATCTTTCTGAGCAAGAACATGGGAAGTATGTGTGATTAACTAAAAGTTAGAAAAAGATCATGAATGTGCCAAATCTAGATCCTATCCTTCCCTCCGGGGCATTATTCTGAGAGTTGAGAACTTTGACATGCATTTCTTATATTTTGATCTATCACTCACCAGAAAGGCAGCACATATTATGGGAGCCCTGCCTCCCTCACACAACACAGTTAAGGGGAAATATGACAAGTCAAGTTCCTCTAGAAAAAGAGGGTGGTGGCAACAGGAACTATCAAGCTCCTATTCCAAAGTAAGAGATGTAGAGACAAAGGGCTTAAGGGCAGGAGTTGTAAAACTTTCAGTCTTCCCCTTACAAGCTTAACTATTCCATTACAATTATGAATTCTGATTTATACAATTCAGAGGAGCTTATCCAAATACCTATAGCAGTGTGTTTTAATGATGCACTGTAGAAAACTTTGAAAAATTGACTGTAATAAAGACATAGTATAAAAATGCTGTAAGACTTCTCTTAGAAAACAAGACATTCTTAATTTTTTAATTTTTAATTAAATTTAATTTTTTAATTTTTAAAAAATGAGTAGAAATTAAAATAAAACCATTCAGCCTCAAATCAATGTTTATTATTTGGAATTTTTCACCAGAAAAGTAGAATGAAAATACTGTATGATGTTTGAATTTAAATAAAGACTATTTATTTAAATTAAAATTAATTTAAAATTAAATTTAAAAAAGGTATGGTGGCACAAGCAGTTAAGATGCTCGGCTTGTCGGCCGGAAGGTCAGCAGCCTGAGTGCAAGACCCAGCACTGCCATTCAACAGAGTGAGCTCCCGTTGTTTCCCCAACTCCTGCCAGTTCAAAAGTGTGCAAATGCAAGTAGATAAATAAGTACCACCTACTTCAGCGGGAAAGGTAACAGTGTCCATGTGCCTTTGGCATCATGCCAGCTACATAACTATAGAAGCGTCCTTGGACAAACGCTGGCTCTTCAGCTTGGAAATTAAGATGAGCACCGTATCCTAGTCACAACTGGCAGGGTAACCTTTACCTTTATTTGTGGAGTACTGAGAAGAACAGCCTTTTAGAAAAATCAATAGTGAAAAAAACTATCAATAAATATGGAACAAGAAATTTAAAGGAGAAAGTTGTTCCTGAACCTTGATAAAAGCTAAGTTTATAGACTTGTATATGATCAAATACAATAGTGCTGCACTATTTTTTGTTTGGTAGAACTGGCAAGTAGAATTCTATCTGTTGTAAAATCCAAGAACTTCCATTTCTAATAAAAAAAGTCAGATTAAATCATACAGCTACAAAATAAAACTTAGATATAAAAATTACTGAATGAGGAATGTTTGGGGCTATCTCAAGTGATGCTTCAACATGTTTAGCTGACAAACATTACATAACTGACTTCAGTTTCTGGTCTTTTCAAACTGACAAACAGTAAGCTCATATTTGCCAGAAGATTTTGGTAGTGCTATACAAAAGTCCACAGACAGCAATATTATAAGTATATACCTTAGGTCTTAAAAAAGACAAGAGAGGTAGTCATAGAGGTTTGTATAATATACATGATATGGTAAGAGAATTTTGAGAATATCTTAATTTAGCTTGTAGAAGATTCAGAAGTAGCGAAAAAGAGTTTTTATAAATTACTGCAAAATTAATTCAGCACTTTAGCGACCAGAAGGTGTAATAGCTATGGGTTTTAAATCAATTTTCTTCAACCTGGCTTTCAACATACACTCTGGTTACTGTTCCTGTAATCCTCAGTCAAACAGAGAAACTTAGAGAAGAAAGTCTAATCTTATCAGAGGGTCTTAAACAGAAATAATACTCTCTTCCTTTGAAATCAGACAGGAGCAAAAGAGGGCTGTTGATTCCTAGAACTTTCCATTTGATAAGTTGGAAATAGGAAGATGGATTTAGGGGCTTATCTAGAATTATTCCTCAACTGAACAATGCTTTGGAAGGTAGATTGTATATCAGAGCCTATGAAAATGTATATTGTATGTCTGTGCTGGCAGTTTGTGCAGGCTACAGTTCTAAACAATCAATATACTTTTGTCAGACCGATATCTTCATTCCTCTCCCATGTTTAGTGTTGTTGAGGAAACCCTTGTAGAGAAATAGTTGTAAGTAGAAAAGGGGACAGTCAAAAGAGAGGCAGCATTGGTAAGAATGGGGGTGCTGCTCTACAACAAGTTAGAGTTTCCTTCAACTCTTTTTCTGCCAAACATTGTCTCATTGGTAGCTTTGAGTCTCTCAGATATATAGTGCATATAATTCACTTTTTCACCATTTTAATGAAAATCTGTAGGGTATTCTTAAGACCTGAAATTACAGAACTCCCTTTTGAATTGGGTGGGAATAGAATTCAGGACAAGTTACATATCTGACTGAATGGCTTTTAGAGCCATCAGCTTCCTAAAAGTAAAATGGCTGTCAATTTACTATATCACGAAGGGCAATGGGAAGTTGAAGGAAGCAGTTTTCCAAAGGAAAAGGTATATATGTCATTGCTCAGTGTGCTTGTAGGACAAAAAATTGCTGCTGTATGTCAGAAAGTGTATCAATATTTTTCTAAATAATAGAAATGTTATTGTGGTACAAGGTTAATTCTGTCTCCCTTATGTAGTCAATTAATTTTTTTCATAAATAAGCAGGGAATTCCAAAGCAATTCTCTTAAACCAAAAAAATTTTAAGACTTAGACAAATTTATACTTATATGTCTCACATTCTACAATTGTAAGAACATTATTGCTGAGGAATCAAAACATGTTCAAATTCTAGTAAGATATGTTAAACTATTGATTTTGATTCACTCTGTTATAGAGCTGAAGAATCTTAAAGTTGTACATACTTTGCATTACTAAAATGTCAGATTTACTTTAATCTATTTACAAATTCAGTAATTAATTTCAAACAAAACTAACCTGTTGCAAAATTAACCCCATGCACGTTCAGATATGCCTTGTTTTTTTCAGTGTCTTTTCCCCTTGTGATAATAAAAATATTTATATCATAGTTATTCTCAGAAGTGCATCTTTCTATAGATCCTCAATCTTTTTTTTTTTTTGCTTTCCTTCCCTGCATTTACAACTGTCAGTAGTAATGCACATCATTCTTTCTCATCTAGAATGAAAATAATAGAAATTAGTTCATGTGTAGTTTAGCAGATACAATCTCCATGGTCTCTTTCAGTGTTCTGGGAAACTGGAGCATAAAATTTGTGCTGAGAGATGTGGGAAGCAGTATATATCTGCAAATAAACTTGTAAGCAAGAACAGTATATAACTGCAAATAAACTTGTAAGCAAGAACATCATATGACAGTATTATATGTTTTATAGTTCTTCTAATTGAAACCATATTTT